>VUQR01003686.1:17443-49424 GCA_015108515.1 Hemichromis elongatus
TGGGTCTTGTTTTTTTTTTTTTTTTTTTTTCCTCCTTTTTCTGATTTTGTGTCTTGGCTGACTTTTTTACCTCTCGAAGAATTTGGATAGGCTGTGAGATTTTTTTTTTTCTTCTGCATGACTTTCAGCAGCGCTCTCTCGCTCACTCTGTTTTTCTCTTGCTCTCTCACTCCCTCTCACCCTGTGTCTGCTGTGGCTCCTAGCTAATAGATTTCATATGTTGCTGCAGTTGACATCAGTCTTAAACTATTTTACATGTGATCTGCGATATTTCCTCAGGAAATCTGTCAGATATTTATTAAGGGATAATAAAATAAACCTCCCTTGTTGTCCTTTTACCTTCCTATCTGTTGTCCTTTCTTTATTTCCCTTCTTCGTGCCCCTGTATTGTGTCCCGAACACTGTTGTCCTGCTCTCAGTAGCTGACTTGGTTCTATTAATAATGCTCATGTGTTTTGCTTTTTTTTTGATCAGGAGACAATTTCCTTCCATTCATAAGAAATGCTGTGGGTCAGACAGCAAACAGGTTGGGTCTGTGTGGGCTACTGGGGGTCTTCCCCTTCCTCTGTCTCCTTATCCCATTGACTTTTTATTGTGCTCTTCCTTCTTTTTTTTCTATCATCTGACATCCAGTTTTCTTCCTTTCACTTCCCATTAATGCATTTTCAGGTTGGAAAAAATTACCTTTTTCCACTCTGTTTGACAGTATCACATATATTCTGTGTTGGCTTGTTCCAGCTCATCATTGAAGCGCTACAATGTTTATATAAAGACATCATTTAGCCTGTAATATTTGGTATCCTTGGAAACTTAGTGGGATCTCCACTACAGCCTAAATGAAGGTTATATGGGTTGAACAACATTTGGCTACACAGCAGGAGTCTGTAATGACTGAACTGCTGGTGGAACATTGGAGTTTAAAAGGCTAACTTTTGCCTACATGTACTTCTTCCTCTCTTCCTCAAAAATTTCCTTTTCCTTCTTTTCTTTTCCTCAGTCCTTCCTTCCATTTGGTTGAATGACTTATGTCTCTCTCTTCGCATGCTTGTCAGGGACTGATGGGAAGCAAACCGCTGTCTTCACTCTCCAGTGCTGTTTCCTTCACCTCTTCCTCCGCTCTCCAGTTTGTCCCATACGTTACCTTACAGCGGCAGGGCCAGACGATCCAGCATGCCTGAAGCTGTCTCTGCACGTAATAGGAGCAACGCACTACCTTATAAAGACAGGTATTCACACTTAGAATAAAGCACCACTGCACAATGTAAGAGATGACAGACACCACTGAAATGATACAGTAAACGTCACGGGGTTGAACAGACGCCATGCCGAATATGTGTGCACTCTGGTCAAGTCGCAGTGATGGTTAATGTAACCAACACCACCTTTTTGTTCACGCTCATCCCAGCAGCCGCACAGTCAGTTGCTGCGAAGACACACCTACACGCCTGTATCTTTTCTTCTGCAAGCAAAATTAATGAATCAGGTTTTGAAGTTGGTTTGTTGCTTCCAAGATTCCGTGTGAAGATTTGATATGAAGAGATAACCAAGGTTTGGCGATAAGACTCTCTCATTGTAGAATTATTGCTTTGAGAATTGAGTTGAAAGTCTGTATGTAATATATCAGTGTTGCCGTTTGTTTTCTCTCTCTGTCATTGCCCGGAACAGCAGTGATGGAAAACAAACACATCAGCACTTGGCATTCTGAACCCTTAAATTGCCCTCCCTCCATCCCTCCCTATTTTCTTTTTCCCTTTCATCCTTCTCCCAACAGTACACTCATTCGGTTCTTTCTGGGGTCCCCTGGCTGTAGTACCCATAATTCACCCTGAGACACCAACACCCACACCATGCTCTCACTAACCTTTATAGAGGAGCCAAGACAGCCAGAGAGAGGGAGAGACAGGGCAAATACTTTCTCTGCCTCTCTCTCCGGGCCTCAGGCAAGAAAACAAGAAGAGGAAGATGGACTGAAGGAGTGGGACCTGGTCTGGGCACTGGGGATGGAAACCAAAGAACTGCGTGATAGATGATTTGAGGCACAAAAGGGGAGTGCGACATGCAATGTCATGAAAGTGAGGGTTAAGGTTGCAAGATGGTGCGATAGAGGCAGAGAGAGAGAGAGAGCAGATGGGGAGAGATAGCAATGGCAAAGGGTGCCTGTCTGTCTCCGCAATCATCTATGTGTCTGTCTATGGCGGATTTATGTGTTTGTTTGTGTCTTCGTCCTCAACTCTGTCACTTCCGTAATGCATTCCATATTTTTTGCCGTCACCAGCAAGAGTTTACTGGCTTGATATAGCATTTCACAGTGCCTTTTCACTCTCCTCTCTCCAAATCCTTGTCAATACACACAGCCTACTGTAACCCTTAATTCTATTGACTTCTATAGAGGCAACATTTTCTTTAAAACACATAGTAATTACACAAGTATGTGATGCTTTAACTGCATACTCAGTCACACTGGGATCCTTTGGTTTAGGGTTACGGCTACAGTTGAGGTTGTTGCTGGAATTTGGATGAGATATGTGGCCCTGTGTTCATATTCAGGTATACTTTGTGCTGTACAATTATGTGGTTTTATTTGTTTTGGTGTAAACTAAATTGTATCACTTGTGGACTGGCTATTGAACGGATGCCAGTAGCTGGCCGGCTACTGGCATCCGACTAGAAAACCGGATTCATTTTTAGCTTAGCTTGGCATTTCACCCAGGCAGGCATCTGGGGCAACCCCATTACAACAAACAACCAACACAATAATATGGATATTTTTATTAATTTTGTTCTCAATTAATGTATAAAAATAAGATTGTTTGGCCTTACACAAATGATGGTGAAATTAAGAAGTGAAAAACAGAGGTTGCTGGTTTGCATGACTGCAAATGTTAAAGCTACGCTGGTGCAGATTTGCATTTTTACACCCACATATGAAGCAGCAGCAATGCTCTGTCCAGAACTGCACTTTTAATTGCTGAAGCATTGTATTGTCCCAAATGGGAGCTTGCAGTAAACGGGTATCCAATGCTCAAAAGTAGAATAAGTGGAGAAGCACAGGGACCAATGGCAAACGGTTACCCAAGGAAATCCTAACAGATGAATCCTCTAGCTGCTCTACTGTACACGATCAAACAAAATATTCACACAATCAGCACTTTTTACTTGTGAGATCAAGCCTGTGGCTTCAGACATAACACATTGCAACAGAACACTGATGAGAATATGTGAGTACAAGTTCACTCCCTTTGGTACCCGTGATTTCACTTCATCAAGGAGGATGACTGTGGTCACTTACTGTGGATTCCATCAAGATCTGGTGTGTATGGGCATGGCTTTATCAGAATTACTGAGTGCTGCATAACAAAGGGAGTGTTTAGAGAATGGGTATGCTGTGTATTGTTGTAAGTGAGTGTGACTGAGAGGTTAGATACCATATGGCAATGAAGTCATCTGGCCGGGCCCTGCTCTGGAAACCACGCCCGAGCCCCAGCGCTAGACACAGGGCGCTGAGACTAAAGCAAAAACAATTTTTAATCGATTATGATAACCACCATCTAAATCAAGTCCTCTAAACACTCTTTAACTCCCCTGTTGTACTCCTTCTCCACTCCCTCACCTCTCCCAGTCTCATTTATTCCACCCCACCCCAGGGTATTCTGCTTTCTTGGCAGAACACCGCAGCAAGCCACCTGCAAAACCTCCCCCCACTTAATCACACATATTCACACGCACATGAATGTGCAAGAGCAGCACACGAACGCAACTTTCTCAATCAGTCCGACACACTCATTGCAACATGCATTATGTGTGCGTGTACAGTATTCACTGTTTCCTCTTGAGATCCTTAACTCTATTCCAAGATGTGAAGTTGTACACGTGTATATGTTTTTTTGTTTTTTATCGGTGCGTCCGCGCCAGGCCACATGCTACTTTTTTTCCTCTTAAATAATTCTCTCCATTCGAGCTGATAACCTGTCTGACACGCATTTCAGGCGAACAGAAACAAGAGCTACCCCACAATGATGACATAAAAAGCGCATCGGAATTTACATCTCAGTACATCAGAAGATTAACCTGCGAGGCAAAATGGGATTTTCCATCATAAATTTCCCCTTCATTTTGCAGTGCCCATGCACTTTTCTTTTTGCACATTCCTCTTTCTTGTCTCCCTCTTTTCTATCCCATTAACTGTGTTTATCTCTTCAAGTCCTTTTCATGTTCACGCTCAGCTTTCTCTAGTTATTGCCCTTCTCATAGGCACTGATGGATGTCTGGATATTTAAACAAGACCCTAAACTGTCGAGAAAGGTCAGTTTTATCATTTGCAGCCTGTGGGGAATGAAACTTGATCATACTAATATCTGTGCTTTCGGGTTTTTGAGATAGAAAATTTAATATGCAAGGATGCCTGTTTATTTGAGTCGTAACAACAACAAAAAAAGTCAGACTTTTACATTATAAGCATCGGGAGACATAATACAGAGCTGCCTCTCATGATCCAATAATAACCCAAAGTGTGATAAGCACCATGCCACAGCTCCATTAGTTCTTCTCTACTGTTCCTATGATGAATGTGCCAAAACCCATCTGGCTCAAACTCTGAGAAAAATGAATATTACACTTTCCATGGTTTGAAATGTTTAAATTCCAGACTGTCACTTGCAGGACCTGTATCTCTGCCTGATGCACCAGAGAGGCTGCACTGACACCCTCGTAAATGGGTCACGTTGATTTGTCACGGGTCATGAGAATGAATTGACTCAGTTTAGTGAAAAGCAAGGCTGCATGTCAGAGCTCAGCGGGTTTTCGCTGGGCCGCCAGCTCTGTGTAGTGTGCAAAGCACAGTGTCGCACAGTGCAGGGCTGACACGCCTGTGTTTGACTGATTATAAACCAGCAGTCACTGGGAAGTCTCACTACTCTCTTTACTGCTTGGGACAGACACATGGGCTTGTGGATGGGCTTGTTCAGTGGAGTTATAGCTCATCCTGGCTGTCTGCCCTGTCTGAATGGGCGCCCAGGTCAGAGAACGGGTTTACAAAAAACAGCGATGCACCTTTATTGTGTTTACTCTTGGTTCCTCTGAAGTCTGTGTCCGTGCATACATAGGTATGACAGCTAACTCATCAAGCAGACAGTTTAAAGCTAATCCTCGATTGGTGAGCAGGTGGTTTCAGCGAAGAACTGACACTATACTATCAGCTCAGTACCAGAGAGGAGAGGGTGAAAAATGGGTAGCTAATAAACCCGGTAGAGTATCTAGCGGTTAAAGAAGCAGATTTGTTTTTCAAAAGTTTTTTTTTTTTACACTTAAAGAAGACTACTTCCTCCACACTAACGTAAAAAATAAAAAAGATTTATTAGTAGACAAATGCAAAAAAAAAAACAAACTCAGCTGATTTTGCAAAAATATTTATCATGAACATAAACATACGGCCTTCAAATATTCCAACTTAACTGGAATTTTTTATTATTACACTATTTTCCATGTAAGGCATGATGAGAAATTTCCACCTGCAGGTGATTCCACCTGGGGTCAAGGTCATCTTTTTGTGTAGCCAGCTTTCCTTTTATATTTTTGCATTTTATAGGCTTACTGACCAAAGCATTGGATTACACTGTGCACAGCCTTAAAAGGTTACTTTAGGTTATTTAACTTATAAGAGATATTTACTTCATCCACAGGCCCATACCTCCCATGCTCTGTGAAGTATTGCTGTTGCTATTAAAAGACTCCTCTGGCTTCAAAGAGAGACTGATAGAAGTTCTTGACCACAGGGTTAAGAGACACATCTAAATATAATCTAAATTTACTGGGCAAAATGTTGACATTTTGTCATTGATAAATCTGACAAGTAACTCAAAAAATTATCAAGTTGTTAAATTGTCATGTAGAAATGAACAGAATCCAAATAGGTTATAGTAGCTGAGTTTTGCAGAACAAAGCTGTAGCTGCCCCCAACGTCCAAATACTATTTCATGTCTGAATGAAAATATCTTCCATTACCTCAGCTGTTTTTTTTTAATAGAGCAAGACATCAAACATAATGCGCAGAAGACTTCTGCATTGCTAGTTGTCTTCCTTCCTGAACCACAATGTCAAAAAACAGTTTCATCACTGCCTGCTTTCTGCGCTAACTGACTTATCGTGTTGGCCTCGATGCTTATATAGCTTGGGGAGAGTGCAAGGACTTAGGGGAAGTGAACAGATTTCATCATTGTGCTCTTTAGGTTTATGTCCCACAGGGTAGAGGGTTATGTAATGAAATGGCTGCCGCTCTCTTCACCATGGATGAGAGTCAGAGGACAAGAGAGTATCACACTAACTGCAGCATTCCTACTAAGGCATCTGTTAAGGTCATTCAGACTGGGACGATGTCTGAACCCAAGGCTTGTGAGTGGCTCATTGCTTAATTCAGGAAAATCTGGCACAAATTTCTCATACTAGAATGCCAGACCAGCAATTATCTATTTTAGGTATTGTTGTTCTTACTGGTAGATATGCAGTCTGTACTGGAGTTGCTTTTCTAATGTGTTACAGCCTGTAAGTATGTGTGGATGGATCTGTAATCATTAAAGCTGTTTTAGAAGTGTAGTGTTCACTCTGTGAACTGGAGCAGTTGCAACCACAGAAAAACCACATGAGACCAGAAGTAGTGACGCAAGACAAACGCCGGAGTAAAGCCTGGGAAACTGTGTCACTGAAAGTGCAGCAGTGCATCTTACATCCTCCACGAGTCTGTTAGTACCATGTAATGAAACACTTGGATGCCTATTTTCAACAGTCTCAGCAAGTTACAGAGTTTTTTTTGTTGTTGTTGTATAAGTGTAATTCCTGCATTTAAACAGGTCACATCTACAACTAGTACTTTCAGTGTACATTATAAAGTACATTATGCTTTATATTATGTACTGTTTGGATTTAGAAATCACTGTGAGTCTAATGTGAAACATGTGAGGTTAGATCCAGGAAAACTGGAACATCTGTATGTAAGTGAGCAATGATTATTTGTTTGTCCAAATAAATCCTCTAACTTGCCGACAGAATTATGCAATACTGGACTTTTTATTAAAAGCAGCAGGATGTGAAGGCTAACTGTTAAGATGACTTTATATCTTTTGTTTTTGTTGAAATTTTTTAGTAAAGTGAAAACCTATGATTAAGTTACTAGTTGTGTCATAAACAGGTCTAACACCTTTACAGTTTGTGTACACTTACTAGTGTCAAACACAGAGCTTACTGACATAAGCTAATGGGAAGAATCCAAGAAAGACTCCGTGACAGTTCCCAGAGCGGAGCTATGAGGTGTTTTCTTTGGAAGGCACAGATATCTATGAGTAAACACTGAAACTGGCAGAATCAGGAAATACCACAAAACTAGAAAACTGTGTTTTTCATTTTTGTCATGCATCTGCCAGTCACAGGGAGTTTTAGGTGTTTCGCAGTTTGGAGGGCACACTTCTTCAAATCTGCTTCTTACTTATAACCTTCCCAGTTTTAGTTCTGTGTATGAAATTTTGTTGGACAACACAGTACAAGTGCACAAAGCCTTTCCTAAAAACTCCCTGAAAAGCCTTCAGTTAATCCAAAATGCTGCAGCAAGAGTACTGACAGGGACTAGAAAGACAGATAATATTTCTCCTGTATTGGCTTCCATTTATTGGCTCCCTGTTAAATCCAGAATTGAATTCAAAATCCTGCTCCTCACATACAAGGTCTTAAATAATCAGGCCCCATCTTATCTTAATGACCTTGTAGTACTCTCGCACTGCAGGCTTACTTGTTGTTCCTAGAGTATTTAAAAGTAGAATGGGAGGGAGAGCCTTCTGTTTTCAGGCCCCTCTTCTATGAAACCAGCTTCCAGTTTGGATTCAGGAGACAGACACTATCTCTGCGTTTAAGATTAGGCTTAAAACTTTCCAAAGTATATAGCTGGGACTGGATCAGGTAACCCTAAATCCTCTCTTAGTTATGCTGCAATAGGGGTAGGCTGCAGGGGAATCCCATGATACATTGATTTTTTCCTTTTCAATCACCTTTCTCACTCACTATGCGTTAATAGACCTCTCTGCATTGAATCGTACTTGTTTTTAATTTCTGCCTCTCTTCCACAGCATGTCTTTTATCCTGTCTTCCTTCTCTCACCCCAACCGGTGGCAGCAGATGGCCGCCCCTCCCTGAGTCTGGTTCAGCCCGAGGTTTCTTCCTAGTGTTTCCAAAGTGCTTGCTCATAGGGGGTCATATGATTGTTGGGGGTTTTTTTCTCTGTATGTATTATTGTAGGGTCTACCTTACTATATAAAGCCCCTTGAGGCGACTGCTGTTGTGATTTGGCTCTATACAAATAAAATTGAATTGGAATTAGATTAATGTATAAGTAGGAAATTTTGCTACCTGAACATAGTCACCAGTGTTAGCTGCCTCTCCAGTGAGTCTCTTGGCACATATCTCCTGGATAATCATCCTGGAGCTGAATAATACTGAGAACCATCACAATAGTGAGCTGGCTAGCATGCTAGTAGGGAAAAGCAGCAATATACTAAGTAACTAACCCCTGGGGATAATACTTGCCAGTTAGCAGTGATTTTAAATAATTTCAAGATTTGAAATTACATGCCTACATGTAATACCTTTAGAACATGTGAAGTTTGATGTTGAGACTACATATCATGCAAATGTATCATACAGCAACACCAAGATGATGTTTAGGAAACTTGCTGTTTCTTAAGAGGGTAAAGGTTTAGGTCAAAAAGATGAAAAAAAACCTCATTTAAATCAATTTGATTAATTGGTTTTGTGAAAGTTAACAGCTTCTATTTTTTTTTTATTAATAGATTCATAGCATCTCTAGTATTGTCTGTCATGTCTGCGATCACAAGCAGTCTTCAAGACTGTAGACAATGCACATGTGATCATCTACAGGCACTCTCTGAGAACTAAACAGTTCAATTCAGATATCAATGAAAAGTTAAATGAGAGAAAAGGTCAAGGGTTAGGTCAGTAGTGTCGTGAAGCATGGTAGTGTTTTGTCAAGTACAGATGAACAACTGCCTAATATGTAACCAGTAAATAATGAATCATTGATTGAGTGATAGAAATGATTGACAGGAAAGAGCCTATTTATGTTTGAGGCAAGCTGAGCAGTAAGTGCAGACTCAAGGGTTACAATGACTGAGAACTTGTTGTTTTTGATGTTTTTGGCTTGTTGTGATACTCTTGGTATGAAGCACTGACTAAGCAGGGTTAGAGAAGGTTAATGCTACAGTCCACAAAATTCACATTTTTTATATGTAAAATTAAAGAAAATGGAAAATGAATCTTTTGCTTTTTTTGTTTTTGTTTTGTTTTTTGCATGTCATTCTAGTTTTGTACTTTTCTAATAGCTATATTTCTTAAGTGTAAGTATTAGGAAAACCAAATAACCAACAAAAGAACTGTGTGTGAGGTTTAGTGTGAGAGTGGTGTCTTATGCATATCAGCGTGTGAGGGCATGGGTGTGTGTTTGAGAGGCCCAGCGAGTGGGAGAGTCAGGCTCTGCTGGGACTCACAGCTGTTTCATGGTGCTGTTCCAGGAAGCACGGCTGGACTTGTTGGTGTTTACTGGCAGCCAGTTTGTGTGTGTCTGTGTGTGTATCTTTGCATCATTTTTTTCAGACTGGGTGTTGGTCCACTCTTGTTTGGACACTTATCCTCTCTTTCCCAGCTGCCCTCGCACTACTCTTCTTCTTTTGAATTTCATTACATTAAACAGTGGCTCAGAGCCATGTTTCACCAATAGCAACTATCCCAGGAGAATGATGCATTTACTCTGTTGCAGATATTGTCATCATAGTTTCAGAGTCGCATTCTCAATCAATAGCATATAAATAATGTAAGTTTATGAACTTAATAGTTTTAGAATGGGCTTTCAGTGCTTTGATCAAGTACCCATCAGCATTGAGGGGTATGAAATAAAAACATTTTGTATCACAGAATTTTTTTTAAGATTCCGCCCTGTTTATCACTGTCTTATGATTACTGCTACATAAGTGTGTTTTCATACCTTTGTAGCAGGTTATTCTACTATCATGACAACTGAAATAAAATGGACAGAGAAATGTTATGTTATGTGATCAGATGCGTTACTTTTACGAAATGTGTTCTACATAATATGTGTAATACATAACTTTTTTTAAAAAAAAGATCCCAGTACTGATCACAACAAAGAGAGGAAATACCTCCAACATGCACAAAGTTTTGACCACGCAAGTAATTAATTTGCATTGTAAAGTCTTTGATTTTCTGCTTAGAGAAAGTGGTGACTCTCAAAGCAGAGCAAATGAGAATCGATAAGGAATCAAATGATAATTGATACTGTTAATAGAGACCGAATCACCAAATTCTTATCAATTCCCACCTCTAGCTATTTAATAGCATAATTTCGTAAGTAAAATTGCAGTAGAGTTATAACGAAATGGGCAAAGAGGCCCCACTGTACGCCATGCTATCTGAGAATTGTGTAAAATGATCCACATAAAAATTGTGTTTTGCTATCCTCCAAATGCTCCAAGTATTTACTCTCTTTCTGATTTCTTATTTTTTGCATATTTGCCAAACTTATATGTTTCAGATCATCAAACAAACTTTAACCAGAGTAAATATAAAATGATGTTTTTAAATAATGATTTCAATTATTAAGGGGGAAGAAAGCTATGCAAATCTACCTGGCTTTATGTGCACAAAATAACACAATCAGTTTCACCAGTATTAAAATATGTCCAGTGATCTGAAACATGCAAGTGTGGCAAATATGCAAAAACTGAGAAATCAGGAAGTGGGCCGAGACTTTTTCATACCACTGTAGGCGAGTTTAGATGAATCTGATTAGATTCAATATCTGAGATGCTGTACGTCAAAGGATTTTACATTTTTCCATGCATATTAAAAAGTATCACGTGTTTGTATCTTGTTTTGTTTTGTTTTTTTTACAAATCCCACTACATATTGCTTAAAGAGGGAAAAAGCTGATATACATCAGTTTCATTTTTGTTTCTTTGCTTTAAAGTGGCCTCACTATGACATCTATTAGGAATAACAGTCTTTAATAAAATTTAAAGCTTTGTGTGCTTTGAGTGCACAGATAGCTGTGATACTGGTCTACTCCTCGCTGTATATGCCGCAGGTGATATATTGAAGACATAAAATCAAAAACTTGTAACTACAAACTTGTTCTTTTTCCAAGACTAATTCTACCTACACTATTTCACAGTGACAGAGACCGAGTAAATATTCCACTAAATATATGTCTACACGAAAAGAGCCGTGTATCTATCATGACATTGTAAGTCCCCTCAGTTACGCCTCAGCCCTTCATGGATCTTCTCACACTCTGAAAGGCCAGAAGAACAGACTAAACATGGTGACATGGTGAGACTGGCCTTTCTCCTCACTAAGCTCATAGGTGTCTGGGCCAGGTGCAGATGGACTGTGTGTCTGTGCTCTCCTCCAGGTGATGTGGAGGGGAATGTGATAGCTAACAGGACATGATGTCAGTTGGAAATCAGAGTTTCAGTGTGACGGAGGGGTTTACCATTGTGTTGGTTCTCATGGAATGTTGAATGTTTCTCTTCAATTACTGTCCTTATTTTCACTGGGTTTCATGTTCAAAGGAATTTCCCCTGAAAACCCTCTGCGTAACACAGCAACCACAAGACTTGTGTGCGTGTGTTTAAGTGTGTGTGTGTGTGTGTGTGTGTGTGTAACTGTTAGCAGTCTTTTATAGGTGGGAATGTTTTTGCATTACTATGCTTTAGAAGACCAAATTTGTTTTGGTCAGAAAAATGAGGAACCTCTTTCACAATGAGGGAATTCTTGTGTTCATCATGTAGTAAGCTCACACCCAACTTGAAAGGTTTATAGGAAAGCACAGAAAGGATTTTAAATGACTTAAATGAAGAACGTAAAGGATGGGTTTCAAAATCCATGATTATTATTATATAACATGGGCACAAATGATTGCTTCAGGCACAAAGCATCATTTGATTATTTAACCATCAACATAACCGAGAGACTTGATGAAAACATAAAGAAAAAACTTTAAAATTTCCTTCTGTAAACATATGTCATCATCTATGTCAGCTGATGCTGTCACTGTTTCTCACATTGCTTTCTTATTCATCACTGTGGTGAGTAGGAATCACAATGGTCCCATATACACTGAAGCCTGAAGCTCTCAATGTCAGGTTGACAATTATGAACAATTATAAGCCATGAGTGTTACAAGAACACTGTAGCATATTTTTAATTAAATTAAGATTTGAAATATTATCACTCTCATCTTTGCCTCTTCAGTCACAGGTCATTCAACATAGCAATCATTACATGATTGCATTTAAGACAATCTGTGTGAATATTTTGGCCGTTAAAAATAATTTTGAAGTCAGCTATTTAGACTGACCATGAAATTTTGCTGGACAACTTATTTTTCAATTTCTCCAATTTTTCGGATCCAAGTGAACAGATCTGGCCAATCACACAATTGCGTTTGGCAACAACTGCACTAATAGCTCCAAAGGCACACTGGTACTGAATATACAATGATATGGAAAAAAGGTAAAATAATGCTGTTTTACCTCGGACACACAGCTAAACACTGCTCCAGGTCAATTGGCTCTCTTGAAGTTATTTCTCTACCTCCTCAGATGTGGTCCCAACTCTGCCAACATCTCCAATCTCCTTGATGCAACCATTGTATTCTCCTTGCGGCTGCCTTCTCTTTACAATTGAATGAACCCAGAATCAACATCTTCTTTCATCTTGCTATTCACCAAAGTTAAAGAAGAAACTGTAAATCTCACCCTTTTATGTAGTTAACATACTTTTAACTGTAAAACAGGAACAGTTTGGGGTTTAATGAAAAACTGGAACGGAACAGATCTTGATCATCCTGCCCCACACAGTGTGAACGCTCCTATAACAGGAGCGATGAAAGTAAAATAAGTTTCTGATTTTACTGCATTGTGGACTGTAGACGTTAAAAATCAGAAACAGACGTACAGCACAACATGAATGTCAAAAGCAAGGTTATGTTTATATGGCAGAGTAATAAAAAACCTGTTTTAAATAATGCAAAAAAAATCATGATCTAAATATTTATCAAAATATTCATGTTAATCATTTCGGCCAGAATCAAGCAGTCCTTCTCCAGAGAATTTTTTCTGGCCTCGTCACGTCTAATCAGCGAATCTGTAAGGAATCCTAAGACTCACAGAATTCCTCTAAAATGTAAAACGCAGAAAGTCTGAAAGCAAATAACTACACCTATAGAAAGGTTGCTGTAGAGACAATTGAAAATGAACCAAAAATAAGATATAAATATATATCAAATATATGGTGAAAACCTCAGAAGAGCTGACAGGTTTTAATAACTTTCTGTGTTTTTCACTGCAAAGGAGCCTTTCGCATAACATATATTAATTTGATATATTGTTCACATTAAATTGTTGATAGGTCCTGCTGTTCTGTTTAAAATACAATTATGGTTGTTTATGTATGTGTACATATGAGGGGCTGGATGAGGGGGCCTATGAGATAGAGATTACATCAAGATAAGAGCAGTCAAAATGGCCTCAGGACTTCTGCACGGACATCAGTGAGAGGAGCAAGAGGAAATGGGTCCAGAGGCCAGCTTCAGCTGTGTATATATTTTGCAGGGATCTGAAAGTGGCCGTGTACCCATCCTCCCTTGCCTCCCACCACCCACTCCTTCATTCCCTCCCTCCCTCCTTCGCTTTGTTGGCCAGCGCCACTCCATGCGTCTCAGGGCAGATTTCTCCCACAGTTGGGAGTGCTGGGTTGTGTGGCGGCCTGTTTATACTGGAGCGTGGACTTCCTAGTGGCAGCCTGCACCTATCTAAACATCCCCCCGGCCGCTGCTCCGTGTTCCCGGCCTCGCACAGCCTCCGCCCCACCTCCTCCTCCACCACCCACTCATCCCCACCCGGCTCACTCTGCTCTCTCTCACACCCTCTTTCCTACTTCTTTATCACTTCTTCACTGTGGGTCCTCTCATTATCCATCTTGCTGTACCTCTTTTGATTTTTCTCTCTAATCACGTCTTTCCCTTTCTCAAGTTTTTTTAGTTTACGTCTGTGCTCTTCTGACCAGATTTCTTCTTCTTGTTGTTCCTTATCTTTTTTTAATGATTTGGTTTGATCTTATAGTTTATGCTGATGAAAAGCTGTAGAGGAGAAGAAACTATAAGAAATTGGATTGAGAAAGATTTTTACAAAGTACCCTTACCTTAAAATTGTTTGTCCTTAAACTAGAAACCTACTATTTTTAAACTTTAAATATGTATTTACTCGCTGTATTTGTTGCTAAATATCCATGATTTAGCCTTTTTTCAACAGTTTTTATTTTTTATTTATCTGTTGATATATCTTTGTTCATCTTGATTGCACAAAGTTGATTAGATGGCCGCCCCTCACTGAGCCTGGTTATGCCTCAGGTTTCTTCCTGTTAAAAGGGAGTTTTTCCTTCCCATTGTCGCCAAAGTGCTTGCTCATAGGGGGTCATTTGATTGTTGGGGTTTTCTCTGTATGTATTATTGTAGGGTCTACCTTACAATATAAAGCGCCTTGAGACAACTGTTGTTATGATTTGGCGCTATGCAAATAAAATTGAATTGATTTGAATTGAATAGGCATCCGCAGAGAGCTAACATGCACACGATGTATCTTACATCAATATGTTAGATTAAGATTAGACCAGTCACTTTGATAAAAAGCACTATAAACAAACTACAGCTGAGACTTAATGACCATACATTTGGTTTTCCATAATAAGACAAATCTGAATATATTCAAACTTGATTATAGTGCCTTTTGAAAATAATCCCTGAAGTTACACCCACAGTTGTTCAGTCTCCTTCCAGACAAATTGTGTAGTTTCAGAAACCACCTGTTATAATAATATGCTTATTAAAGCATATCAAAAGGCCATTCTGGACATATACGTATCTGTGTGAACAGGAAGCAAAGCACTGTTGGAGCTCTTAAACACCAGTATGCAGAATGAATGCTAGGTATTAAAGGTTAAACATTTTAAAGTCTCTCCTTTACAAAACAAGACCCTTTTTGGAGATCTTGAAATCTGTTTGCTTTAACTACCCTTGACCTGCACTCACTTATGTATACATACACACGTACAATTCTTTTTTCAACTGCTCCCTTTAGGGGTCGCCACAGAGATAAAAACTTAGGCCTTACATCCCTTACATCTTCTTCTGTCACACCAACCCTCTGCATGTTCTTCTTCATTACATCTATTAATCTACACTGTGGTCATCCTGTTTTCTTCCTGCCTGGCAGATCCATTTTCAACACTCAAAACCATTCAACCTACTATAACCATTTCTAATCCTGTTCCTCCTAGTAATTCCTAATGAAAATCTTAACATCTTCAACTCTGTCACCTCAGATTCAGCCTCCTGTCTTTTTTTTTAAGTACGATTGCCTCCAGGTAATTTTCGGATTATAAGGCACACTGTTGATGAACAGGTCTGTTTTCATACATAAGCGAAACAAAGCTGCAAGATAAGTCAAACTTTACTCCACTCATTCTTCTTGCTTCCTCCTCTTCCATACCCTTGATTCATTAATGTTGAATTCTCTTCCAGCTGTTCTATTCCCATGTTGTTGCAGCATATAAATGACTAACCTCGTATTGTGGGTGGATTATCTCAGTTGTTCTCCTGACTGAAGTTTAGTCCATATACAGCATCCTGCCATGCGATTGCATTTGTCCCTAACCATCAGGAACCCTCCCATTAATTTTTATCAAGTGGAAAAAGGTTAGCGTTCATCCTCTAGCTTCACTGTGGTTATGTTATGCTAACATAGCTGTGTCGCTAGCAATCACGTAGCACATCATTATAAACCAGCTAGTCCAACTTCAGTAACCCAAAAAAAGGCACTGCTGTTTAGTTTTCTGTCTTCATTTATGTTGGAAGTGATAGCAGAGCTGTATGTAAGTCAGAACATGGTATATTGTGTTTAGTATAACACAATATACCAGCGAGCTAACTTCCTGCTAACTTCTAACGCCGTTAAATTTAATAAATTCTGTTTTCATGGATGCCTGGATGTTAAACTTAATTGTTACACCTGGTAAAGCAGCAACCCTGATCATTTTATTAAAGATGAAAGAATTTAGACAGTTTTTAACTCTCAGTGATGCCACAGTGTTCGTTTGACTTTGGGACCTGAAGCTGACGTAGTTTTGGACCCAAATTACTTCGAGTCCGCAACGCTCCTGACTCCAGTAGCCATAATGCTCCGAGAATTCATCAAGCGGTGCAGCTTCGTAGCTTACCAAAGTCGTACTAAAACATTTTTTAACAGATTTTTGAGCGTCGTGTACCACATAAAATCAGTTCAAGGTCAGTAAGCACAATCAGAATTCATACAATATGCCCACCGGTTTATAAGGCGCACTGTTGATTTTTGATTAAAAAATTAAAGGATTATAAGTGCACCTTATAGTGCGGAAAATACGGTACATACAACAGTAAGTGACCAAAAAGATGAAAATCACTGAATGAGCTGCTGTCAGTGATTGTAGGTCAGGTGCACAGTGGCCTGTATAATAGGCATCCTGAATAATTAATTTAATATAGCTTGTTTAATTATATCGACAAAGTAAAAAAAAATATCCATCCATCAAATGTCCTGTGGGCTGATGATAGTTGGCTGACGACAACACAAATGTGTTGACCATAATATGCAAAATTACCAGTCCAGCCTTGTCTGGAGCCTATCCCAGCTGGTTGGACTAGAGGATACAGGTACAGGTACACCCTGGAAAGGTCTGTCGCAGAGTGAAGGTAGTTGAGTCATACTTTCACTGTTCACCTGAGCACAGTGGTCTCAATAATCATGAAATTTTAAGACATTGTGACCTTTCTAGAACTGACTTTGCAGCTAAACTGTGTAAGTGATCAAGCAGGGATAAAATAAGTAACAAAGAACCTAGAGGTAACTCTAATACAGTTTCAAGATTTCTCTGCAGAGATGGTACCATTCATCACTCAGTTAATGCAGCCTGTATGGTAAAACATGGTGGTCATATGAAAAAAAGAACCAATGCAGTCAAATACAGATACAGATACAGATATCTTTGAAAGAACAAAAGCATCCAATGGTAGCGACCGTTTGCAGTCACAAAACATATAGATAGACCAGTGATGATGTGACAGTACAAGTTTTTGACTGCCCGTAACTGACTCAATCAAAGCCCATGTAACATCTGCGGATAAACTTGAGGATGAACAATTATGGGCCCTTCCTATCTATTTTGAATGAGTTTGAAATGCTTTTCAAGGGAGAATAGGTGACCTACAAATCTGTTTGCTCACAGAGATTCACCCAAGAATACTGTCAATCACTGCAAAAGCTGAAATTTTATTAATGTAAATCCAAATAAAATGCAAGAAAGTGTGCAAAATATAAAGGGACCTCAATAGTTTCAGAGTCCACTGATTAAATGAAAACAATGAATGAATAAATGAAAAGTCAGGTTAACACAAACATCACACAGATCCAGTTCTACCATTTGTTGTTTGTTTTTTTTGTTGTTTTTGCCAAAAATTGTTGATATTCAACACTGGCCACACTGTTGCCACCACATAACAAAGCAAAAGTGCTCCCTCCACTCTCACACAGTGTATTTAAAAATATTTGTGCAAATATATATAAAAAAAAGAAAACTAAAAAGAATAGCAGCCCTTTGAAAACCCTGCCATATAAAGTTGTTGTGGAGTTTTTTAGCCCATGTTGGCTGCCCTGTACAGATGCGCATGAGTGTGGACTATCCAGTTATTGGCAACTGCAATCACAACAAGTTCAAATGTACTGACTTAATTAGGGTTGCACAAAATTCATGCATATCAAGAAAAAACACACAGCTCTGACAAAATTGTGTCATCTTTTACAGCTTGTGATTTTTGTGCATTACAACACTTCTACGCATGTCAGATATATAGCGCACCTCCCTTTGTTTGTTTATTTGTATGATTTTCAGCTCCTGTCCAAAAGAGCACCAGCAGGATATCTGGTGTAACACAATAGCAGGGTCTGTTCCCCGGGGAGTGCTCTCTGCTCTGTGCTGTAAGGCCACTGGTACATCAAGTTTAGCATTGTCGCTTTTGTCAAGGGAACAGCACAGTCGGTGCAACACTTGTCTTAAGGCAAGTTGAGAATGCTACATCATGGCGTGTTTAGGTCTGCAGAAAACTGGTTTCTTTCCCACCTTCTGCACTGGCCAGCCCTTATCTCAGTCATGGTTTTACACCGCTGAAGAATGAGCTCTCTCATGGGATCCCGTCAGCTCAGTTTGGGCTGCTTGGTTGATGTGAGCAGTGGTGATTGAATGATTTGTTCTGGTGTAGTCACTCCGAGATGAAGTATGTTGGACAAGCAATGCTGCGAAGTCTCGCGGGAAATGTATGAATGTTCATGCTCGCCCTGGGTGAAGAATGTGTGTTTAAAGTGTGGGTGAAGTTGGGAGTGTGAAGTATGGAGGTCCAGCGAGAGTATGGCCAGAGAAAGCTCCAGTGAAAGCGTGCCCTTGCTGACAGATGAATTGCTCTAATTAGAAATACATAACATCCTGCCACATGGCCGCCTTATCCCCAGCACACTTCCTGCTCTGGACCAGGCTGACGACAGCCAGCCCCACTCCTTCCGTCACTCCAAGCAAGGGAACGAATCAACGAACGACTGTGGGTGTCTCTTCCAGCACATGCCCCAAGCACAAGTCTTATCTGTCAGTCTCCCCTTTTTTTGGACCTTAAGTCAGCACATGTATCTGTGTGCGTGTGTGTGTGTGTATTTGTCTGTTTCATGCATGTGTCTTCCCAGCCTTTTGTGTCTGGGGTCTTGCTCAGCTGGCTGGCTCCCTGTCTCTATCACTTCCTCTGTTTTTGCCACTCTCAATCACAGCACTGCTCTATCCCTCTGCCCTCTCCCCATTCCTTCCTCCCTCCTCATTCTCCTTCTCCCAGGTGTCTGGATGAGGAGTATAAGTTGAGGGAGTCCAGAAACCGGCACAGGGAATACAGATGATAATAAAGTTTGCAAACCTGGCTCATCTGTATGGGTGTTCTTGCTTTGGCAAGAGCACTTGGTGCCATCTCAGTGGATACACAGAAGGCCGGGAGACAATCTGCTGTGCACATTAAGCAAGATATAACAGAGATCATTGACTCATCATAAACATTAAACAAAGCTTAATGGTTCTGCCAAATCTTTCCAAAGTAAGTTGAGACAAATGGTGTTCATGACATGATGCAAGTAGGTAAGCTCATACAGGCTCATTGGCAGCTGTAACCTGCCAAATCAAGTTTGCACGTGTCTGTAACCTTAAGATTCATACTTTACATTATTCCTCCACCTCAATTCTATATTTAATTGATAGTGTAGTAAAAGCCATGGTGAAGGTGTGACAGTTAAATCTGATATTTTGAATCTAAAAGCCCCTCAATTAGAGACAATTAGCTTAATAGCCATGTTTGAATACAAATTTACCATATGAAATATAATTATTTGGCTTTCAATCAACATTCAGAGACCGAGCTCACATAAAAGAGTTAAATAAGCATAAGTAATTCTGTTACTGTTAGACTTCTGCCTATTTGCCTCCTTCTCAAAACTTTTCGACTTTAGTCAAACATCGTATTATCCCCAAAACTTCTTCTACAATAAAAAAAAAAAGAAGGAAAGAAAAAGAAAAAACTACACATGGACATGTGTAAGAAAATGCAACTAAATAAGTTTTCCAAATAAGTCATACTTGTTCAGTGGTGTTTAGATCTCAGTGCTTAGCTGGCTCCGGAGTAAGGTTTACATTGTTTATTAGGCTCATCAAACTGTTCAGCAAATTCTTGTGTCCTGTAAATATAGACTCAGTCATCTTAGAGGAAGAAAAGGCTAGTTAAAAAGTTTCCAAAGGATGGAAGTAATCACTGAGAATGGTATTGTATTTGTTGGCATTTGCTGTGCCCTCTGAGGGAAAGATTAGACCAAAACCAGAGAAGGAAAATGCACCCCACCTGTTTTCAATATACCTTTTATCCTTCATTTCAGGCTGGCACTTTGGATATTCCATAGTATAGCTGGCTTAGGATCTTTAAATGTGTCATTATATATTATTTTGTTTTGATCGAACCGATCCAATTTCAAAATACACACAAACACACACACACTGATGTAAAACACAGTGCCAGACAAGCACATTTGCTAAGATGTTGAAGGCTCTGTGGTCAAACACTCACACAATGTTGTGGTGTACAATTCGCTATGGTCTAAGCAGGCTGGACCACTAGTATTGTTTTTAATCCTTTTGTATTTTTAGTGACCCTACTTTCACACTCACAAACACACAACAGTACATGCATTTAAACAGACACAAACACAACTTCAGTGCCTGTGGCCAAACACACACACACACACCAGCAGACATGTATTCCTGGCTTCATGTTTAAAGTATGCATCTTTTTTCTGTATGTGTGTTTGTGTGTGTCAAGGAAAGTAAGAGGAGGGGGCAAACAGGCAACAGAGAAGGGAGAATTGGGACAAGAGAGAATCAGGGAAAGAGGGAGAGAGAGTTGAGCCACAGAACAACGCTGCTGCGAGCAGCTGTGGCACTCCCAGATTTCCCCCTGATTGCTTTCAGCTGGTACTTGAACCCTGGGCCTTTTGGGTTTTGGAGGCCAGCCCAGACCCCACAATCCCCCCAGCGCCCCATCCAGCTGCCTGACCCCTCCCTGACCCCGCGCCGAGGATAGGAAAATACGAGCCGTGCCAAGCCAGAGAGACTCTTTTATTTTGCCTGCTGGCATGCTGCCGGTGACCAGGGCTTACATAATGGGAAACATAGCAGGACCCAGGAGAAACAGCCCCTGCCCCCATTTTTCTTTTTCCTTACCAATCGATCCTCCCCTTTCTCCCCCATCTTCCTTCTCCTCTTCTTCATTTCTTCAGCCCCCTCTCACCCCCACTTTCTCCATCCTCTTCCTTCCCCTGTGCACTCTGCCTCCCCTCCTGTTTGTGATATATCTTTTTGGGCCCACTCGCCTGGGCACATTTATTACAGACAGCCTCGACACAATCCTGAAGCCGAGCCACCAGCAACACAACAGCACTGCGAGCACACACTGACACGCTGAAAAGCCCGAGCGCACACACGTGTGGGCGTGTGTTTGCATACTCTGAAGCATTTACAGCTTGTGCTTGCTTATGTAGAAAACTTTAATGGAAGACTTTGCATGTGGCGATAAAAGGTTACTTCTGCACGACTATACCAATGATATGTTTTGCATAGGAGGGGGTTTTTTTCCCCAAGAATATGTGACGTGTTCCTTTTTTCTTGCACTTTAAAGCAAAATCCCATGAACTGGGATGTTGGAGTGGCAATAAAGCCTTGAAAATTAAATTATGAGTGAGTAGTTTTATTCTATTTTGGAAATGAACAAGATGCTCTCAGGGTTTTATTGCTAAATGACAGGAAAAACATGTAGGAAATCATAACAGTATGTTTACTATTCCTTGAATTTACACTCACATAGGCACAATTCCTACATAGCCCTGCTTAAATCATAGAAAAAGTAGTTGTAAAAAAGCATTTTGAATATTCCTGCTTGTTTTGGGGTTTTGTTTTGTTGTCTGTAAAAAACATAGAAGCTCATACGACCTTGTCAAACATCTGAGCTGCCAACCTTTCCACTCATGTTAGCCTTTGAGTTTGATAGACTCCACTGGGAGCCAATTTTGAGGTGATCATAAGCCAATTAGTTGACTTCACCAAACCACAGTGCTCCAGTTTAGTGAGGTCTAGAATAACTCGCCACAGCTGAAGCAGACACCACAAAAATAGGTGGTCTGTGTCTGCGTTATAAAATCCCCAAAACAAGAGTATGGGGACTATTAGTTCTATTTCAGTTCTGATCACGGTTGATTGAGAACTATTACAGCACAGATGGTTGAAACTATGTAATGGCAAGTGCATTTGAAGGAGGAGACAACTTTTACTAAAAGGATACATTTAAGATTTATTGCAACGGGTATATTATTATCATTATGCAGTATTTTTCTAATTTCTTGTTGCCATTTTGTTTCACTGTTCATGTTCAACTTATTTCTCATTTAAAGTCTTTTTTGGTTGTTTTCATCTTAGCAATACATTGTCAACTATATATTTTTCCCACCAAATCGAAACATAAGTTGCAATATGTTTTCAACAACGGTAAACTACAGCACAAAGGAATGAATGGATCTTTCATCTTCCTATGTATACCTAGTTGACAAGCTACACTTTTACAACTTGCATATCCTTGAAATGAATGTTGGTGCTGTTGTTCTTTTAAGAATTTCTTTCGACCGGCCTTTTCATGACGCTTATTGATACTGAACACATAAAAAAATATAAAATAAAAACAACTCACGAATAAACACAAGAGCAAAATGATGCATGCAGGGTCAAAAATGTAGATACACCCACTTCATTATTAAATCATGCCTTCAGAAAGTTCCAAAATGTCTTTTAACTTGTCAGAGCCAATGACTCGTAACTACCTATTAGTGATCATTACCGACTGCATCTGGTAGTTTCTCTGTGCCAACATAAAAATGGTTTGTTTGGCAGCGCTCTTTGGATTGACCAATACTCTGTACAATGGAAAAATCCAAGGAGCTCAATGCAGATCTTTGAAAGAGATTGCAGATTGCACAAGTTACTGGGGAGCTCAAGAGTTTACCGAGGTCTGGAGAGGACCTATACTCTCACCTGCGTGGAGGTGGTTCTGAGAGTCAGAAGCAAGTGAGAAACAGATACCTAAGGCAAAGAATTGTCATGAACCGGATGCTGCTAGGGCATCAGTGTTGCTGTGTATTTTCGAGCAAGTTTCAAATTTCAAGGAAATAGGGAGCTCGGGTCCAATAAAGAAGGCCCTACTTTCAAATCGACATATTGGACTATGAATATTTGTAGCCAACCACAAAGAGAAGAGATAAAGATGGAGGAAGCTGGTTATCTTGTAATTCTTCAGCGTGGCCCAAAACAATCAGCACCACAGATGAAATATCGACACAGTTGGGTCCATTATTGCCTGGACATTTGTGTCTTTGATGAGTGGATTTAGAGTTTCAAGCTTAAGTATAGCCAGCTACAGTTGTAGGTGTACATAGAAAAAAACTGTGCTTTTCCAAAAGCCAGAATCATGAACAATGGAAAAACATGAGAATATCTCAATCGCTTAATGAGTCAATTAATGTACACTATCTGAGATGACGGTTGCAAGTTATCTAGAAGAAAACTACCAAGACGCACAAGCATTCAGCTGATCGTGTTTTAAAGAAGCTAAATATATAACCAGATTAGCAGCAAATGTTTATTTGGAGGTCATGTTGAACTAATCAGTCATCTTGTCTCTGCTCAGCAAAAATACTGCTGTTTAAGTAGTATTTATGTTATTTTAAACAAATATTAATTACAAATAGTGAGTAAAACTTGTATGAGCAAGATCTAAAATAATATCGTGTATTTTTTTAAAAATTCTTTATGAAAGGACATTTTATGACCAGCCAGCTGGAACTTTCTGCACTGAGCTTGCATGTTCGCCATATGCCCTGTTTTCTCTGGGTTCTCTGTCTTCCTCCAACAATGCAGTCTAACATGCATGTTAGGACAGTTAATAATTCTAAATTGCCCATAAGTCTGTCTCTCTGTGTCAGCTTGGTGATAGAGTGGTGACCTGACCAGGCTGTACATGATATAGGATGGATTGATGGATGGAGATGAAGAAGAACACGGCCAGGTGAAAAATGAACTGATCACAATAAAAAAAAAGTTTCCATATTGCATAATAAAAAAATAATAATATATATAAGACACTTTTATTACAGGAGGCTGTAAATGTTAATATAGTGTGATCATCCACATCCTCCTGCTGCAATAAATGCATGTGCACAAAGAAAACAAATACTACCCTGTTCCAAAAAAAAACCTATTTTCTTTTTCATTGACATTATATCCTGTATAGAAAACAACACAAGTAATACCGTAAAATGTAATAAACCAAGATTAATTTTAATAAATAGGTTGTATTTTAATGCTCAGCAAATACATGCTCATACTAACAAAAAGCCTTTGTTTCCATCACACTCCAGTTCTTCCTTTTGCTCCTTTTCTCCTTCACCTCCTTGTCACCCGCCTCACCCCGTTATTCCCTTTCACATCTTTTTCTCTCCTTATGTCTCTCACTTGTTACAACAATTCTTATTCCTAGGAAGGTCTCAAAAGAGCAGAATAAGATTAAGTCATGGACGGGTGTTGAGGGAAAACTCTGACCTTTTCTCCTCCCTTTTGCTCTGTCTTTCATTTTTCAGCCTCTCTTTCTTGGCTCTTTTCTCCCCTCAGCGCTCTTTTATTCTCGCTCTCCCATGTACCCCCAGCCTTCCAGATTGTAATAATAGTAATAATGATAATAATGGTGATGGGCCTGGTGACGGTGATGTAAAGAAACATAATATAAGAATAACAAACACTCTCTAACCAGTGACCATCATTTGACCTCTGTGGATGTGTACCTACGTGTGCACACAGTCTCTCTTGAGCTTCTGAAACAGATACAGATTTGTGTGTCTGTGTCTGTGTGAGAGAGAAGAGAAATGTGAAAGGAAGAAGAGATACAGAAAGACAGTGAGAGAGAGTAAGTTTGCTGGCATGCTGTATATACGGTCACTTCCTCTCCAGTTTAAACAGAGCAGGCTGTGCTGGCAACCTCCGCTCCCAACTCCAAATGGTTTGCATCATGTTTAAACCCCACCACCACCACCACCCCTCCTTCTCTCCTTCTCCCTCTCTTCCTTTCTCTATAAATCATGAAAATCTCAAACTTTATGTGTTTGAAAAAAAATGACACCCCTTTGCTTTCTCCCTGCAGAAGGGCATAAGAAAAAGCTATAAAAGAGTTCTAGGATCTCTTTCCACATCAAACACCTCCTCTTCTCCTTTTACTTCCCTCCAGCCCCCCGGCCCTCAACCAGCCTTTTGTCACCCTGTAATAACCTTGGTCATAGTGCTCTTGTATCTGGCTCGGTAGACTTCCCTTCTCAAGAAGCAACATGTTTTCAGTGAAACTCTGCATAAGGCCTCAGGAGGCAGATTATTTCCATTGAAAAGTTCTACATTGTACCCTCCTGTTTGTGAATCATTTAATGCGGTGAATGGAATGGACTAGTCAGCTCTGCAACACCGAAAGGCCCAGTAGACCATGGAAGACTATAAAAGATGATGATCACAGAATTCTCTCCTTGGTTAAGAAAAACCCCTTCACAACTTCTAGTGAAGTCAAGAACACTCCCAAGGAGAAAGGAGTGTTATTGTCAAAGCCTACACTCAAAAGGGAAATGATTGTAACTGCTGCCTGCTCCATTCTGGAGAAAAAACTAAGTCTTCTGCTAGATGAAAACAAAAGGAACAGCTCATGATAGGTGATAAGGTCTCAAATAAGGCATCGTTGTGGACGACTGAAGCAACTAAAGATGGCTGCAGTAAAGACTGGATAGAGCATCTCAAGGGAGCAAGCACAGTATTTGGTAATTTCCATGAACTCAGGATAAACAGTAACAGTAATACACCCCTCAGGAGTTCTCTTTTGGCCAGGGACCCTTATAGCATTTTTTAAAATATATGCTAATTTAAGCCCCACCTACTTTTTGAGTCGTAAACAGGTGAGTTTGCTGCTGGTGATAATGCCTGTAAAAGTTGCTGAAAGATCAGAGAAATCTAATAACAACGAAGCTGAGAATATTCTCGCAGATGAGAACATGAATGAACATTGTTTATGTATTACAATCAGTGTTGGTCAAGTTACTTTAAAAAAGTAATCAGTAACTAATTACTGATTACTTCCCCCAAAAGTAATCCCATTACTTTACTGATTACTTCAAGGGTAATTAGTTACTTAGTTTTTAAACGTTTTTAAAAACATGATTTACAGCATGAGTAGGTAATAAAGCAATAGATCTTTCAGCCCAATTCTACTTTTTCTACATAATCCATCATATAAAATGTAATCAAATGAAAAAGTCTCTTTTTAAAACTCGTTTTATAAGTTTTAATCTTTTAACTTTCACGTGTTACTGCCCATCTCTGATTACAATGCATATACATAAGTGTTGTAGCAGCAAACAACTGTGTCCAAGTAAGGTAATAACTAGGGCTGTCAGCGTTAATCGCGTTAAAATGGCGTTAACGCAAAACCCATGTTAATCGAGCTTTCCGTGCCAAATTGATTAACGCGTTAGCGCCATCCAGCCCCACACAAAGGCGATCCGCGGTAACTCGTTACCGGAGATTTGCCACGTTATTGCGTATTTTGCGTTAACGCCATTTGAACGCGATTAACGCTGACAGCCCTAGTAATAACACAACTCAAACACAGCGGCTGCAGCCTGCGTGTTTGCAGGAGAGTATACGGGATTTTCAATTTTGAAAACCCTGAAAACAAAATTTTTTAAGCAGGTTTGGGTTCTGTCACAAACATAACTTATTTTTTAAGTACTAACCATGCTGAAAATAAGTACTTTTTTTTTTCTTTCTGCAAGTGTTAAGGTGCTTTGTAACTCTATATAATATAGCTCTCATTTGCAGAGAAGATACAAGTTCCTTATTTCCATTCATGTATGAATACTTTGTAATAACCAAAGCTGAGGAGGCCAAAAACTCATATGTTTGTGTGGGGTTATGTGTGGCAACAGGTGTTCCTCAGTGAAATAGTTCAGATTGTATCTATTGTGTGAATTGATGTGTTACTTCACTTTTAAATATTTCAATGTGTATTTGCATTAAGTCATTTAGATATGACTAATGTTTTGTTTTGTATGCTGCACACATTTCTCTGCTTGAGCTGGCACCAGCAAGGTCATTAAGCTTGGCTGTCCCTGCACAGACCCCGTTCTGTCTTTAGTCATAAAAGGGATCTCTCAAAGCCTGAGGAGACTGTAAATCAGCCAAGATATTTTGAGTATTGCTCCAGCCTGCTGGCTGGCACACACACACATTAATGCAGAGACACACTCATAAGCAGAAAGATATATTCACAGAGTCAAAGCACATCAACACACAGAGAATTGTCTACATGGGTGGGCACACATTACTGTCAGCTCCAGTAGTGGAGCTTATAAACCAGGCCCTCAGTGCTGCAGATGAAGAGAAAGAGAGGCAATGTGGGGACAACCAGCATTAAAGTAATAGACACACTCACACACGCCTTAGGCTTTGGCTTTCTGCTCTGTCTGAGAAGATCAAATTTAATATCTCACCTCTTGATAAGAATGTTTATCAAAAGCTTTAAGTGTTTCTACAGAGCCCATAGTTGTGATCAAAACTCACTCTAACAACCTTTTACAGTCCCTTTCAAACCCTTGGAACATTACAATTATCTTGTCTTCCAAAAAAAAAAAAGACAAAAAAATAATCTGTTCATTTGGAATTGATTCACATTGACAAATTAGTAGGGGATTTACCATTGCACCTCCTGCTATTGGTGAAGAGAGGAAGGAACTGTGCTCATTTCCATTTCAAATAGGTGCATTGCCCTACAGCTGAATCTTCATTGATTGGACATGTTCCTCATGCAATAAACTGGACGAAGATCAAAACGAGTCTTTGATTAACATTATACAGGACCTCAGCTACTGAGGGCCAAAGAAACCACAGACCAAAAGTTGAGACCAGGTGTGAGATATAAAAGATTTGTGTGTGTGTAGGTGTGTGTGTGTCTGTGTGGTATGTGCATGCATGCTTGCAAGCTCAGCAACACAGATTGCTATAGTGGAAAACTAATGTTACCAAAAAAAAAGGTCAGAAAGTAATGTCATTTCTTATTAATGATATAACATGAACCCAAAAATGAAGACCTCAGATGTTTTCAGAATGATGTTTTCCTGTTTTTGCAATAAAAGATTGCAAACAAGTTGTAATGTTGAAAAGCGGGAGAGACAAACTTACAATCAAGAGCATCTGGGAGTTTGTGCACTTTTTAGCATGTGCCAGTCATTCATCAAGAAGTGGCTCCAAAAACATTTGTTAGTGCTATCAGTTTTGTTGTTTTGTTACTACAACTTTAGATAATTCACCAAAGAAAAAGAGAAAGAACCATTCAGTAACACCAAAGAACACCTTCAGTAAACATACTAATATATTAGCTTGGCGTGCTGTGTACACCTCCTGAAAGAACACAGTTAATAATGAACACAGATGCTTGTCATTGCTTATCTTTTAATGAAGATTTCACTTTTCTTCAAACCTTCTCTCTTTATTGGTATTCAGTATTTTCTATGACATTTTGTGGTACCATGTTGATGCAGTCAGATATATTAGGATGGCTGACTTTAGATGAGCAGATTGATGGAAAGTGGAAGCATTTTTAGAAAAAACAACTGACTGAAATTCTGAGCACAAAAATGAAACACAGAACATGCAAAACAGACATACACCTCTGCCTACGTCTTAGCACAGTCATAATGCAAACTGCGCTGCAGTCCGGGCCTGTTTTGTGTATCACTTGTGGTAGCACTGTGGTGACAGCTGTCTTAGGACAATTATACCCTTGCTGTATTCGAGTCAATTGACAGTTGTGCTTTAATTAGCCAAATTAAATAGGAGTCTGTGTTCGCTTCGCTCATGGCTCCTTACTGATAATTAAAGATGATGTGTCCAGAAACCACATACATAAGCCTACTGCATGGCTGACTAAAAATAATAGTACCATGTGCCATTATTTTACAGTGAGAGATTTAAGTAGCTTTCGTGGCAGTAAATGCTGCAGTGGTTGTCGGGTGAAACAGTAAGTCTGTTAAGTGTGTTTGGTGTTCAAACACACATACACTACCTCTCGTCTGTGGTTTCCTCTTAAGTGTTTTAAACCAAAAGGCCATCAACAGAATCAACGTTTCTATCTGAATTTGGTGACTCTGCTGGAGTTAACAAGCTTCAAGTTTACACCAAGTCACCTTTTTGAAGTAATAGAAAGCAGCTGACCTGAAACCTCAGATGATGCAGGTTACAGCCTTGTGCTCTGACTAATGACCTCTTGTTTTCATTGCAAGCTGAGTGCCTGGGTGTTACATGTGGCCTCAATAGAACACGTCCGTACACACACAAACACAGAGTCAGATGAAAGCAATCTCACTTCTATTTAACACCAATTGGTATGAAGTTAGGAAAGTGCTAAATTTGACATAGTCACAGTCATTTGGAGATGATGCACCATTTACGGTCACTGCCATTTTTAGGTGCGGCATCCTGTGCCTTGCTTAACTGATATGCTCATGATAAAATCATGAAACATTGGTTCCTTTATAAGCCTTCCCCCAACTATATCATCACTTATGAGTTTGACACTTTTCTCCCTTTTAAGTGGGTGGATACTGCATTACTGCATGCTAATCATGCATTATCTTCTAAATATATTTTTTTTTCTACAGATGTATCAGTTGATCTAGGCTGAATGTTTTCAATTTGATAACATGTAGTTTCCAAAAACTAACCCAAAAATTTTAATGAAATGAACTTTTTTACTTTATTGGCCACATTAGCACTCATCTGATCACTCTGATCTTCAGAGTGAAAAAACACAGCTTGGTGGATAACCAAAAATATCAATGTCAAGGTAGCGATAGAGGAAGTCAGGTGATCATCCAAATAGGCTTCATCTTGCAAGCAAGCAAGCCTGCTTGGATGCTGTGGCTTAGGAGGTAGAGCAGGTCAGCTACTAGTCAAAAGTTGGTAGTTCAATACCTAACTATTCCAGTCTACCTGCTAATGTACTTTAGGACAAGATACTGAATCCTGAGTTGCTCCCTAAGTGTTTATCAGAGTGTGAATGATGCAAAAAAAGTGCTCGTGTGAATGAGACATACTGCTCACTGCTTTGAGTATTTAAGTAGAAAAGAGCTATAATAAACTCTTTCATTGTTAATAAGCCAAACAGTTATTAAGATATTACATCCTAGACAGAGTAAACTGCTCATCAGCTGAACAACAGACATTGCCATTCATGTAGTCATGCCTTTAGCATGACAAATAACCATTCTTGAGCGTATGTCTTGCTCGGCCAAAGTTCGGTCACAGACATTCTCCAACAGCCCTCGACTGGTCCCTCTGTGGCTACAGGTGCTTCAAATTACAGCTCGTAAAACTCACCAAGAGGGAAAAATTACTGCCACAAATTTGTTGGAGAGGGAGGGGGGGGGATGCATGAGAGGGGCATGCTTGAGTAGCGCTGTATGTGGATACAGTATTGACATATGTGACTGTGTTGTGTCTGCTGAACACTTCAGCATTCCACCGCAGTGCCAGGAAAGGCCATATTGTTTTTGACTTGCACTCAAGTGTCGTTTTCTGAGGAGTGATTTAGCGTGGTGCGTGCGTGTGTGTCACATGCCAGCTGGCACGCTCCTGTGTTGATGGTGTGTATGCCATACGTAGCGAGAGGAAGGTTACAGGGTCACAGGGCCACGAGGTCGCTGGGAGTGCACTGTGGAGAGAGGAAACAGGCCTAATCTCAGAAAGGCTGGCAGCTTCCTGTTCTGAGTAGAGGGTACAGAGAGGACACTGTCTTCACTCTGGATACCCAGCAAGTGAGTTTACTATGTAATTCAATCAGGATTAGTCCACTCACTCGTGCCCTCCGATAATAGTAAAGGGGAGGAGGCCAGACTCAACTGTGTCTCCTCAGTCTTCTTAACCCAATTTTACATTTAGACATGGTTCTTTCAAAGGGCCATTCCTTATATTTACAGTATTAGCTATTTAAGCAGCAACTACTTATATGTAAATGAGTAACAGAAACAGAGGGCAAAGAATGACCATGCACCAGTGACAATGCACACTTCACTACACAGAGCTGCCTACAGACCTTTCAGATGATAAGTGACTGGGTAAACCACCAGATGTGTTTATCAGCCACAGCGGTAAGACACTGGTATATATATATATATAGCATGCATATCAGAGACACTACAAGTTAAACAGACTGTTTTACATATGAATAAGGCCTGTACTTGGGCAGCTGTGCTCGATGTGCGCTAACATGCCTCACACACAGCTGTGGTAGACAGTGTTGCTGGTTGGCATAACAACAACATAAAGCACAGGGAGTTTATAAGACATGTGTTTTTTGGAGATCTGCACTGCATACTAATGGTAATTCCTTCTGGAGGTATTTTCTAACAGGTTATCACATGTATTTTTTGTTTGTTTGTTTGTTTTAATTTGTTTTTAGTTCATTTGTTTCTTGTTTTTTTTCCTAATGGGGAGCCACCCATGTCCTGAAGCAGTTCGGAGTTTACAGTAAACTGATCCTGCACACAGTTCCAAAAATACAGATAGAGACGAATAGAAAAAAAGAGCAGAACATGAAAAAGAGCTGCTCATTATTTAAAGCATACTGAGCCTCCCACCACAAAACTAAATAAATGGCTCATTGGAATATATCATGCTTATGCAGATGCACATTGATATATCGGTGCAGTGTAATCTGATCTTCTTCCAGTTTTATACTATGCATGATATGAAGTGTGAATTGAATGTTAAATCGGTGAGCTTGTCACTTTCACCAGTAATTGCCTTATGTTTGTATAAACATACGTTTTGGCATCCACCTCTGACAAGAACTGCATCCAGCTCACTAACTAGCAACGATTACATGCCAGACATATCTGCAGCTTCACTCTATGTCTATATAAGCAGTTATCAGAGGCACAGGCCCACTATGAGGATGAGTGTTGCAACAGTAATATCTAATATCTGTTCATTTTGTTTGTGTGTTTGAGGAGTTGAAGGGCATGAACCGAGGTTTGAGGCTTGCTGTAGTCAGGGTTAGAAGTGGCATCTAGAGAGACAGCATTTCACCATGTATCAGGATGTGGGCAGAGACTTGGCG
>VUQR01003687.1:5895-17998 GCA_015108515.1 Hemichromis elongatus
AGAGAAAAAAAAAAAAAAATTAAAAAAGAGAAAAAAAAAGAAAAAAAAAAAAAAAAAAAAAATGTGGTTAAGGAAGTTTGTTGCACAAATAATACAGTCAGTCCTGCAGGGTGTTTGCACAATAACTACCCTGAAAGACCATTTTTGTTTTCTTTATTCCCTCCTTGACCTGATTGAGCATAAAAGAGAAAACAACAAAACAACCGTGAACAAAATTATGCAAAAATATTTCTAAAGGTGGCTCCAGAAAGTTCTGAAAGCCTCTTCCTAATGCTTCCCTCTACTGTGGGCAACAGAAACTACATCTAACTGGACAATTCTACTTATAGGGACATGTAGTTATAGTTTTAAAAGGCTACAAACAAACTGTTGCCACTATAAGGAGTTGCTTTTTGCCATCTCTCACTTTATAGCAGTGTTGAGTTATACATCTTCTTTTATATGTTGCAGATGCAGCTGAGAAGTTGAAAATGTATGTAAACACGCTGCGCTGTCACCTGCAAACACTGCTATTGTTTTCTGGTATATCTTCAAACTGCATTAAAAGCACCTTATCTTAACACATCAAGGTGTTCTCATTGTCTTTTATTGTGTGTCACGTTTTTATCTTCAACATCAGCTTAGGCTCACTTTTGGTTTTGCACGATGCCAGCTCAACTGTTCGACCTATAAAAAGCGTCTGAGTTATTGGAGGCTCACCAAAATGCCCTGCTCTGTTCCTTTTTTTAGATTCTAATTTGGTTCTCTGCTGTGATTTATGCCTCACATCTGACGGCAGGTCGGTCCGACTGTGCGTCAGAGTCGCTCTTAACGCGGATGACAAATTTTTAGGGGAGACATTTGGAGTTAATAAAGCAGAACTGAGTCCACGACCAGACAGATTTTTATAAAACACGAGGGTCTGGACATCTGTGGTTAAAACAGAGGTAGCACTCCCCTTGCAGGTGTTTGCTTTTAGTCGGGTTCCTTTGTGCCTGCAGGGAGCCAGCCAGAAATGTCACTCACTACATGAACACACATGGCACACATTTGACACTCGAAGACAGAGCCGTTATTCACAAAAACAATAAGCCTTCATAATGACACTAAGAAAATAACACAGGCGAGTATGAAGAGCATGTTAGTTAAAGAAGATTATCTTTAGTAAGCGTGGAATGACCAAAAACAGTGCTGGTAAAGAAAATCCAGCTCTGTCTCAGGATGTGTAAACCACAAAGTTTCTAAAGCTACTTTCCTGTTTAAAGCTTTGCAATCGTACCTCAACACCTGCCTACAAAGGGCTTTATTATTTGTCTGCTCCAATCCTGCTTTGCATTAAAGCACGAGCTCGGGTGCACTTTTGAGCAGCTGCCACCCTGATTAATGGAGAGTGAGTGGAGTTGGTGGTTTTGCTACTTTGCCAAACTCGTGCAGAGTTCACAATACATGGGTGTCAAAAGTCAAGGTAAAGTAAAACCAACTGGGGGTTTTTTTGGCAAAAGCAAGTAAGCATGTTTGTTTTTTCCTGTCTTTCTAATCATTTATTACATTTCCACATCTCCAAAATTGATAAGCAAATTCAGTCACACTTCTTTATCTTTTTCACACCCTCGGCCTGAATAAATTCTGTGGGTTAAATGTTTTGCTGTAATATTATCCAACACCACATCTTTGGGAAATACCCAGTGAACCAGACACCTCCAGACATAAAATCTGACTCATTAACCTCCACGCTGCAGACACTAAATGTTATTTTTAACACTACTCCATTTGATTTCCTTCCTTCCTTCCTTTCTTCTTCTTTCCCAACAATCTCAGACAGCCGTAGACTAAATCATAACATGGCTATTAATTGTGCGAAGACTCACACTAGAGCTCAGGTTATTTAAAACTTTGTAACAGATGTCCTGCCTTTGCCAGCCTTTGGAAATACTGTGTTACTACAGAATGACATTTCCCATTTTCTGACAACACTGGAGCAAATGGAAATTCTCGTTTTGTCACAGTTAATTCAGCGAGCGTCACATTGTTCATACTTTGACTCTTGTGGCGACACGCCAACATTGAGGAGTGCACTAACAATCGGTGGAGTGAAGCATTTACAATGCAGCAGCAGGTGTAACACACAGACATGCTTACATGCGCTTTAGCAGACTCCATTCACAGAAATCAAGCCAACTACATCATCCCTCTTTCACAACAGGCTCCTCTATCATAACACTACTCCTCTTCCTCCCATATCATGCTGCATCAAATCCTACAAGAAGCACATTTTTTCCCTTCTCCTAACAATCCAAATCCTTTTTTGTAGGTGTGGCAGCTTATTCATTTGGTACTTAACAAAAGAACAGGTCAGCCATTTCAAAATAAACTCCTGAATCAGCACAAGATCTTTCTGAGGTAATACTGAAAGTGCCATGTTGCAGTTAGAAGGAGACGGTGAGTTCACGCACGTACCAGCACCACTGTTGGCAGCATTACTGATATCAGGTGACCCAGCCTTTCCCAAAATGCATATGACATTGATTTATCCCTACAAATATAGCACTTCCTTGGGAATATGACGGCAAGCAGGAAAGAGATTGGTAAGAAGGTGTGTGAGCTAACAGGGCTGGAAACGGTGAGCAACGTGATGAATAACAGAAAGATGGAAATTTGGAACCGCGGCAAGCGATGTGAGACATATTACAGGGGGCCGATATCGCTGGAAATAAGTCCAACCTGAAAACCTTTAAGCTTCTTCATGTTCTGCTCAATTCATTTGAGTTCAACAGACTATACAGATGCATGGCCACATGAAAAATAAGGCTGCCACAAATCTGTTCAAATCTTTAGAAGAAAAGATTTGAAGGTTGAGACTTTGTCTAAGCAATATAAGTGGAAAGTAGCCGCTAACAAGCCTGTAGCTGAGCTGATAAATGTGCACAGATGTTGGATCAAGTCTTTATAAAGCTGTTAACACGCAAACATTTTATTATTATCAAATCCCAAATGCGGTACATTAAAAACAATCCACATGCCTGCAGGCCATTTAACACAGCAAACACTCAAACAAGTCAGAGTAGGAAAGGCAGAGGTGTAAATTATTGTTTATTCTTGTCACTTAGATATAGGGACAGTTTAAGATTACATGTTTGACAGTAAGATTATTGAACTTGAGTTTATTCTTGTAATAAAAACAACTGTAAGCATTAAGCTTTTCTCGTCTTTATGAGAGACTTAAGAGGAGACTGAATCTGCCCGAACATGCCCACCTCTTCTCCATTGGGAAAGGCCTTGGGGAGGTGCAGCTCATAGTCTAATGCTAATGTCACATCACACTTACAAAAACAATGCTGCTTATTTTTGCTTTTTCTTTGGGTACCAAAAAACAATCCATTATGCAACTGTCTGTGGTGCTGTTGTTTTATTGAGATATGATTACTTCCTCCACCACAGGCAGCATTAATTTTAACCGCCAAAGACGTAGCAAAAAAGAAAAGCATGACTGTGGTGCACTAAAATGCATGTTTACATTACTTAAGTAATGTGATGTGATTAGTCCCTTAAATATGCAGAAATATACCTTAATAAAGAAGATTTTCCAAACACCTACACTATATTGCCACAAGTATTTGCTAGCCTGCCTTCACACGCATATGAGTGATATCCCATTCTTAATCCAAAGGCTTTAATATGATGTCGGCCCACCCTTTGCAGCTATAACAGCTTCAACTCTTCTGGGAAGGCTAACCGCAAGGTTTAGGAGTATTTATGAGAATTTTTGACCATTCTTTCAGAAGTGCATTTGTGAGGTCAGAAGCTGATGTTGGACAGGAAGGCCTGGCTCACAGTCTCTGTTCTAACTCATCACAAATGTGTTCTGTTGGGTTGAGGTCAGGACCTCCACACCAATCTTGTTCATGTCTTTATGGATGTTGCTTCGTGCACTGGTGCACAGTCATTTTGGAACAGGAAGGAGCCACCCAAAACTGTTCTTATAAAGCCCGGACCATGAAGTTGTCCAGACTGGACCCCTTTAACTAGAACTAAGGGGCCAAGTGCAACTCCTAAAAAAATAAATACACACCATAATCCCCCCCCTACTAAACTTTACACCTGCTGTCATTTCCAATTGCTTCCACTTTGCTATAATACCACCAACAGTTGACTGTGGAATATTTAGTACTGAGGAAATTTCACCACTGGACTTGCTCCACGGGTAGCATCCAATCACAGCCCCATGCTGGAATTCACTGAGCTCCAATGAGAGCGACCAATTCTTAAACAAATGTTTGTAGAAGCAGTCTGCATGCCTGAGTGCTTGATTTTAAACACATGTGGCCATCAAAGTCATTGAAACCCCCAAATTCAATTATTTGAATGCATGATTGAATACCTTTAGCAGTATAGTGTATCTATCTATTGTCTTTACCTCATGGAGCCTATCTCTAACATCACTGGGTGAAAGGACAGGGATGTTATGCTACTTTTAAACTTCTCTAATGTGATCATTATGGCTGCTGTACAAACTGAAATTTTACACAAAAATATGTAGCTTATAAAATATATTATAGGTTTATGAGCATGCTGCAGATAAGTAGGCGCCTTTGACCAGATTCAGTGTTATAATACAACTGCTAATGTCTGTTTAAGTTCTCATCTAGGTCATGGTAGTCTAAGGAGCTTGGAAAAAAAGCAACTGGACTTCTTCAAGTTCCTTAAAGCTGTTCCTGCTCTTATTGAAGAGGCTTCATCAGTTCTAAAACCAAATGACGGAGCATCCCAGGTACTTAAACCCTAGTAAGGGTTGTCCTTTAAGTTGCTCTTTGACTCATTATTAATCATGTGTGTTATCACATGAGTCAATGTGTGAAACCACTGTCTGGCCCCATCAAATGTAAAAACATCTTCAAGAAACTTAAAGAAGTCTTTCTGTCCAAGTTCCTAGAATGCTGCTTGCACAACATACAGTAGGCTACATGATGCATCAGTAATAAATATCCAATAAACAACATATAATAGTGAAAGGGTCCACTTCTGTGTTTGCTTTTGATACTTATAAAAAGCTTTTTTTGTTGCAAACGTATTTTACTGCTTGCACCGTCACCACTTATTGTACTTATTATACTGCTCACATTTCACACACAAAGTTTGGTCGCGAACAACTCTGGCTCCCTGATATGGTACAACTGCGAAAACAGGCTTTGGGAGGTGAGAAGCATCACGCTGCTGGACACACATAGTTTGATGGAACAAGCGGAGTGGACGGTGGGAGTGAGTCACGAAGCATCAGAGCTGTTGACGGGCCCATCCGTCAGCGCTCTGAAATAGCTGTGTGCCAGGACATCACACGCACACAGTTGATATATAAAAAGAAGAACAAGAAGTTGAGTAGTGAGTTAAATGGTGAAGAAAAACACACAGGATCCCAACATGTGTAGGACTCGCAAAGGTGAATGTTGCTGAAGCAATGCCTATGTTTAGGGCTAAGCTTGAAATGTACATCATATAATGAGAAATGACCGCAGTTTATTGCACTGTTTGGGCTTAAATGCATCATGTTGCAAATAAACATTCAGAAAATATCTTAAGTAAAAAAAAAGTTATCCTTAATGTCATGTCATTCAGTTTCAAAGTGCAGATATGTGGACTAAATCTCGTATGCAGTGCAACTGGAATGTAAGGACAGTGCTTCACTTGGTCCACATTTTGTCCCATTAAAGCCTTATTCCAAAGTGGATTAAATTATTTTTTCACCTCAAAATTTCACACACAGTACCCCATAGTTTATTAATTTATGAACAATAGAAGACAAAATTATGACATGTACACAAATATTTACAGGCTTTCCTTCATTGCGGAGGTCTACAAACAGTTCCTTGGATTTCACGGCTCCATTTGTGCTCTGACATTCATTTTCAGCTGTCGGACCTTATAAAGACAAGCGTGTACCTTTCCAAATCACGTCCAATCAAATAAATTTACCACAGGTGGACTCCAATCACGGTGTAGAAACATCTAAAAGACCATCGGTTGAAACAGTGGGCGCCTGAGCACAATTTTAAGTGTCATGGCAAAGGCTGTGAATACTTCTGCACATTTATTTTGAATAAATTTGGAACAATTTCAAGCGAATATCGAGAGTAGAATTTTGAGGTGAAAATGAATTGAATCCATTTTAAAATAAGGCTCCAACATGACAAAATGTGAAAAAAGTGGAATACATTCCAGATGTGCTGCACTCTCACCTCCACACCTGTAGCCTGCTTGGAATTACCAATCAACCAAATATGCATATTGTAAACCAGATCTCTACATTTCTACAAATAAAACATCGCCTCTATAGCTGTTGTACCGAATACACTAAAACTGTGCTGACTGCATGCGTGAATTACAGTAAGAGGACTGTAACGTGACAGACAGATCGCATGCTTTCGTAACTATCACTGATAACCTCTAAAGAAAAATGACGACTCGATTTGGTTAGGTCTGTTTGTGCAAGCGTAATAACTGAGGTATTCAAAGGGGGAAGCGAAAGCCCTTCACCCCTCATTACGTGACAAGTTCTCTGCTCTGCTGCTGCACGCTCTGTAGCCACCCCTACTGATGAAAAGAAGAACTGCACCGTTCACTGTTAAAGCGTGACATGCAAGCTGTGTGTTTTGATGCAAAAGACTTTGTGTTATAAGTAAAAATGGATAAAAAAAAAGTAATCCTCTGAGATGAACGTGGTTACTGCAAGCTTGAAACACAATCTTTTCTTTGAAGAACAAACCCCAGCAGGTTTATCCCTCGTTAAATTCTTTGTTTGCTGTTCCGAGAAATGCCTCGGCACCGCTGAATTACCGACTGCACCGCTTATCGTCAGTCACGTGACCATCCGTAATTGATGAGAAACTTTGTCTTTAATGAGGCTCGCGCTCTCCTCTGTATCGTTTTTTTTCCCTTTCTCCAGCACCGAAATATGACACCCGTTGCTATGGATACAAAACAACTGCAACTACCCAAATATGGTCAAAGGAATTGAAACGAAACGGCAATCGCGTGTTGACGTCACGCACAGCACGCATTGCGCTGCCGTGTGTGCTCTCGGATTCCCTTTACCGTGACAATAGTGGAGCAGAGAGCAGGCTGTGAATAAATAATTAACCTGCTGTTTGCGCTGCTTCCCACTCAATTCAAACACGTCTCCGTCCACGACGCGTCTCCTTTATGTAATCACAAAGCCAGAAATAGGCGCAATGCCATCTTTAGGGACTGATACTGAGACGAAAATATCATTAATGCCATCCTTAAGTTCAGGCGTTTTCTTCTTCTGACGTTATAGTGAGTTTTTAGCAGTTCAGACTCATTGTTAAAGCACAGTTTTATTACAGATGACGTTTGCATTGAGGGTGTTCAGCTTTTTTTTCGCCCCCTCCCAGCACATTTGTAAAGCATCTTATGGTTTCTTCATCTGCCGAGGAACTTCATGTAAAGAAACCAACTAAGCGAGGCTGTTGTGCAGACTATCTATTCATATGAATGCCCCTGAATCAATGACAACAGCAGCACATGATTAATTGCGGTTGTGGCATTTTATTTTCAGCATATTTTATCAATATGTAGTTTTCTTTTGTTTGTTTGTTTCTTGGTTTTTGTTTTTTTGCATCTCCATGTTTTCATAAGTAAAAAAATAAACTATGTCATAAAATACATCTCAATAAAATACATGGCATGATCTTGTTTTTCATGGAAAACAAATGTTAAAGGAAATGTCAGTTCAGGTCTGGAGGCGGGGGGCACCTTACAGCAAGATGTTACAACTACATATTAGTATCCCTCTATATTTCACTTGTTACAACACAGCTTTGTCAAACAGTGTTACACATACATTAAGCTACTCAGCAGGATCTAGTTTCAGACCACACGCAGAGCTTTTTTTTTTTTTTTTAAACAAAACAATACCATCTCTTCTTGGATTACAGATGATTTGTATTTGCATGCATTTTACTAGCACAAGGTCTCATCTCAGACAACTGCAGCAACAGCATGGAAGAATTCAACCGTGTTTACAGTCACAGAAAAACACTGCGTCTACACAATCTCTGATTTTCAGGTATATGCACGACATCGAAACTCACACTACAAAAGGTTATTTGAGAGCGACTGGAGCTTGCTGGCTGGTTAGAATACAGTATTGTTGCATAACTTCTTTGCATTCACAAGGCCAGGAGTGTGGGCGAGTTAAGACTATCTTTCATTAACTCAGATGCGCTGAGGCTGCCTTTGAGGCATTCGGAGCCGTCAGCCAGGGAATCAATCTCGGAGTGATTGAAGGAAAACACTGTGTGGTAATTGCTACACGTGGGACTGGAAGACATGACTGGGGTGCTCAGTGACTCAAGGTCACTTGCCACGGACTTGTACAGGGTTTCCCAGTCTGAGAGACAGAAGGGCCCACTGAGGTCAGTGCTCTGTAGTATGTCAGGGACAGATGCTGCCGTCTCAGGTGTCACTTCCATCTGTAAGCTGGGCACCAAGTCATCCAAGTCGTCTCCTTTCAGTTCCTCCAGAGCCTCCCCTTCTGCGCTGGAACACAGGAGGATGTTGGAGTTTCCCAAGATGGCTGCATCAGGGATGCAAGGGACACTGCTCATGTCTTGACCAATATGGGCTTCTCCAGCTGTGCTGCTCTCTGGGGTTTTTCCATTCTCTAAAATGGAAAGCAGCTGTGGGGAGGCCGGTGGGTCCTGCAGCATTGTGTCAACATCATCTTCCTTATCATCCCCCTCGTCATCATCACCATTGCCGTCATCATCTGAGGAGAGTTTGCAGGACGGTTGGTGGGAAGCTAAGACATGCTCTAGTCTCTCTTTCTCCTTCAGCAGGTTGGCGATCTCTGTCTCGAGGGTGGACTTTTCTTCTTCTAAAGTATCAGTTTCCTGAGGAAAAGAGGAAGAAAAAGAAAGAAAAAGAAAAAAGAATGAAAAAAAAACCCCTATGTGACTCTGCAGCTCTGCTTCGCTCTTGTGATCTGAGACATTATTCATCTTTGGATGCATGCATATACTTTGAGAATGAATCCTCTATAATGATTTTAAAAAAGCATTACTTACAGCTTGAAGGGTCTCGATCAGCTCCCTCCGCCTGTTACGACACTTGGCTGCCGCAATTTTGTTCCTCTCCCTCCTGATCCTCCTCCTTTCCTCCTCCTCTTTGGAAGGCTAAAATCAATCAGAAATAGCCCATTAATTTAAACGCTCATCCCACTAAGTCTTGCCATGTCGGCAGTTGGCTCTTAAACACCGTTTCTTCTGCCAAAGTGAGAGAGAGAGAAAAATCTCCTATGCAGTGAATGCTGATGTGGTGTGAAGACTCTCAGTTCAGGCGTTAAAATGCTGCACCACTGGCACGGTCTAGCCAGTCACGTGAACGCGCATTGCATGCAATTTCCTATCCCGCACATAAACAACGCTGAGCTCGTTACCCCCGACAAAGTAACCCCTCTGCACCAATTAAACACGATCAAATCGGCTTATGACTGACCCCCCGCAGTCAACTATTCACGTCACTCCGTTAACACTTTATTTCCACTCAAAAGGGAAAGAAAATAGCAGTTAATTCCGTCCCCTTTGGTGTCCCGGTTAAAATATCGCGATATCTCAGTTTTCACATTAAGCTTAATGAGTGGAAAGGAGGTCGTTGGGAATGATGTTGGGGATCAAGAAAGCAGCTCGATTGCTCGCTGTACTGACTGATTGATTGATTGGTTGATTGACACATCAGCATCACCGCCCACCCCTCTCTTCTCTTTACCTGCTCTTTAAGCCCTTTCCTGTTGCTGGCTCTCGCCTTGTTTGCACCTGGCCGAGAAGACGACTGAGTCACTGCATGACTTTTGGGCTTTGCACGGCAAGGCGACGGAGAGGCAGATGTGATGACTGTAGGCTGCACAATCCACTTTAGTTCTGGCGATGTTGAGATTGCAGTCACAGTCGGAACAAAGGAGGCTGCTGCACTGGTCTCAGTATCCTGGAAAAAAACCCACATAGGACATACATGCATATGTATCCAGTCAAACACTAATTTAACGTATCTGATGAATGGACGACCACGTTATTGGCTGACCTTTAGCAATGTATAAATGTTACATCAATCATTTGTCCATGAATGTCAAAGAAGACAAAAAAATCTGCTCTCTGTAAATTTCTCAGAACCAGCCTCATGTCATATCATGTCACATCCTCATCAGTTTTTATGATTATCAAGATAACAAAAAAGGTCACGACGGCGACTGTGTCAAGCAGGCTGCACTACAAACATGTTTTTTTTAAAAATATAATATAATTACGCTATTTTTCAGGGATTTCCTTCAGAGATGCGCATGTTTTTCTAGTCATTTTTCCAACACGGGATAGTAATCCTGCTAGAGGAAATGCAGTGCACGAAAATGACTTCAAAAATGTGAAGAATTTGAGGAATGCAGTTTATATCACCCGCATGCGTCAAACATCACACAAGATTGTGTTTTGTGTTCAGGTTTTTGTATGTGCAATGATGAGATCCGGCTCTACCTTGGTGCTGTCCACTGATGATGAAAGCGAGTCAGGAGGATGCTGACTGCACCCAGGGGTGTCCCCGCCAGGCGATGCTGTGCTACAGCTGGACGATAAGTCGAACTCAGAGCTGGAGTCTGGATGCATGGTTTCATTAAAAAATTAAAAACAAAAATAAATCACCGCATAAGAGACTGAACAGTCAGCCTGTGCTAGACAGAAAACGGATGCCCCGGACGCCTATATTCCATTTGCCAGGTTCATAACTGTGCAGATAGTGGAGAGGCCCGCCTTTTATAGTGAGCTGGAATTTTATGAATGAAATCTGTGTGGTGAGACCAAACCATTTCACCGAGGGAGAACTGACAGGGGAAATGGGCTAGCAGATGTTTTTTTTACAGTTCATCAAATCACTGAAGTGCGTAAAAATGAACACTAGCCCACACTTTTATTTCAGCTTATTATCAGAACTCAAATGTTTTAAGAAAAACTGAGCGAATAGAAAGTGGCACCCCTCCCTACAAAAGGTGCCCATCGCCATGAATGAACTACGTCACTTCATGTATGCAGCATCTGCATCACAGGCTATATGTTCCCGTCATACCCTCATATGTTCTCGACATTTAGCCTTTGTTTAATGCTTCTGGGCATTTACGGTAACACGAGCTCGCAATGCATTAGAAGGAAAGTGGAGACGGTGTAATAGGCTTCATTAATAAAGGGTTTTAAAATAGCCAGTGTGGTGCTTCCCCTTCATTCTCCTCCAAACTATCCACATTAGAACAATGCATATGCACTAATGTTCCAACTTCTATTTATAGACACATAATAAAATCCAGCATGAATGCAATTATTTCACAAAGCTTCCAGCACGCTGCCTGATTATTTATAAGCCGTCATAATTAATTGTCATTCACGTATCACATTGCCTTTCACCTGTCTCTACATATGAATAGAGCTCCAGCAACAGAACTGTCGCTGAAGCCAAGCAGCCAATCGCCGAATGGACCGGTCGAGCCATATATGGTGTTTCCGGGAGGTGGGTAGGGGACGGGGGGCGCTGTGGCACAAGGATAGCGCGCAGACGGACGCTGCCGGGCTGTGTGTGGCCCACTCACTCACTGCCGCAAAAAGAAAGTAAGACGAGCTCTCAGAGATTGACCCTGTGCTGTACTTATATCAGCGTCATCAGCTGCGCCAAGAATGCCCGCACAGGTACGGGCGTTAGTTGGAGGACGCGAAGGATTTGACCCACCTTTCCATATAAGGGTGTCAATTAGGCGCAGCCACAGATGTGCAAAACACACTCATGGGGGAATCGGAAAATTCAAGAAGGCCATTGACTGACATCACTTCTAGACAGGAGCAACGTGACTTATTTTCTCACAGACCGTAATGCAGTTTATCGGCAGCAATTAAAGCACGGCTTTAATTGATGTTCCCGCATAACCTAATTCTGCTCCCATAACAAGAGCTCGCGGGCCGGATTGGGCTATTTTTAGGTTTTATGTGACCTCACAGGAACTCACCCAAGTGAAAGGGATAAGCGGCTCCCCCTTTTTGCTCTGCGCTCCCGTCTACTTCCCGGCAGTGCCCCCCCCCCC
>VUQR01003687.1:18018-28538 GCA_015108515.1 Hemichromis elongatus
CCCCCCCCCACCCCACCCTATTTACCGGCACATCACATTGGTGGTCGGCTTGAGAAGCCTGGGACAAAAAGAAGTTCAAAGGTCGAGCACAACACCACTCACCTCTCAGCACAGCTCTGACAATCCTTTTCTTCAAAGCAACTTGAGCGTGAATGCGCAAAGACTAGCAGATATTTTTAGATCCACAGGCATCCAAGTTCACGGTCATTTTAGTAAACTGTTCTCCTGCAAGGAGCGATAAAAAAAGAAGAAGAAATAACTTACGGCATTAGAGAGCTGGATACGAGTTTAAATGTTTGTTTGTTTTTTAAAACAGCAATAAAACTGTATTTTTTTATAAATTGCTTTTCTTTCTTTCTTTTTTTCTCTTTATTTATTTGTTTGTTTTAATTTCGATTCCATTCTCAGTCCAACACGAATGAGCACTAGCAAAACCAGGTCACTCAGACAGAGCAGGTCAGCAACCTTCTTGCCAACCACTCAAACACAACTCAAACACCGCTCAAGGTAAACGGGTTGTTTGGTGTCCCGTTTCATTCCGTTGACCCGCAGACACCGAGGACAGGCGAGGGCCGTCAGAGAGGGGAAAACACTCCGAGCTCTCACTTTGAGGACGTTTCCGGGAACCGCCGTTGACGTGATCGTGTGCACGTTCCGTCTCCACAGGCGTAGCCAAAAATGCTAGGTTTGGTGTTGAGGCGGCTCCTCCTCACTATTACACACGATCTTTGTTGCTTTGAGAAAAAATAAAAAAAATAAATGGACGTCACTGACGCGAAAGGGGCTGGGCGTCGCTATGACAACCAGGAATGTTCAACAAAACACCGGCGCGGGAAAGAAAGCGCAAAATCCTATAGCCTGAATTAGAGCATTTTGACACAATGACACCTTTGTTTAGTCTTTATGGTTTGTTTAATGGGACGAGAGCTCTTGTGGTGCTTGTTTTGTGCTTGTTTAGTTAAAGAAGGGAATTCCCGGAAGACTCACGAGAGAAAAAAAGAAGAAAAGCATGAATTGTGTTTCACAAAACCCATATAATGCGTTGCTCGTGTTTTTTTTAATGTGTGTACGTGTATCGCCTTTGTTAAGAATAAACCATGAACAAAACTACCAGCAAAATGCTGCTGACTTTAGTAATAGTGCACTAAAGTTACGCTGCTTGTTCCACAAACCTACTTCTCAGGTCATAAAAGTGCTGATGTCAGTGAATGAACAGTTATTAAACAGCAAATGCAGTCGCAATGTTGGCTCACCGTCAAGTCTACATTTCACGAATTCGTTTCATAGCTTCTTACGTAAATCTTGAGGATTCCCTCTGCTAGTGGCTTTGGGAAAGACCTTTACAATTAACCCCCACCCCTCCCCATCCCCTCCCTTGAGAAATGTAAACTGTTGTCGAGGAAACGTACACACAGAAAACCAGTTATCAGCTCGCTCTGCAGCTAAACACGCCCTGGTCTGGACTGCAGGCGAAAGGTACAAACAGTACCTTGGGGTGGAGAACATGCCACCAAGTCCTGACATGCAGCGTTTATGTAGAGCTATTTTAGACTGCCTATGAAACAATTCTTTTGTAACTTACTGGATATAACTGGATTTGGGATAAATGGAAAAAAAAATCAGATTAAGTAAATATGTAAAAAAATATCGGTTTTGCTTTAAAAAAAAACAGACTATAGAAACAAGTGAAAATTAATTACCCATCTTATTCTTGTCTTTATTCTAATTTTTCTTTGTACTTCGTGACCTACCCACACTTAAAAAGGCAGGTCTTCTGTGATTGTATCAATTGTCTTGCAGTTAATGTGTAAAATTATATCAAATTAATTAATAAATAAAAACCTGGATAAGTGAGTCAGTGAGTAAAGTAAGGTAGCGGTACGTAAATAACATGTTATTTATATAGCTTTGAAGATGGATATCACAAAGCGCTTCACTGTAAGCCAAAAGTTTACATAATAAAATTTAGTTTTTATAATAAATAAATAAATAAAGGAGGTGGCGGGAGGGGGGCAGGGTTAAAAAAAAAAACAAATACAAAAAAAAACTGATTTTTTTTGTGTGTTTTGTTTTTGTTGTTTTGTACATTTAGTTCAGCACAGGCATATTTACATGTTTAATTGTGTCCCTGTTGTGTAGGACGCACTTTTCCTCACTGTTATCTGAGTTCTTCAAGTTTTCACAACAGCCTCTGTGTTTGTTGTTTTACATAGCGTCATGCCGCTGTCTGCCACTCTCATGGTGTATTTCCCATCAGACCCCGCCTCCTTCACAGGATGCACCATATATGGATACCTACGTATCGGGGATCCCGCTCCGGAATATTCCATTTCTTGAAGACGAAATTTTAGAAATAAACATTTTAAATATTCGTTTATCGCATGTAAAGGACTCACTCCTGACTCATGCAAACAAACCTTACTGAATTTAAACGGAGCGCGAGGAAAAGCCGGTGTTATTACCGCGTTGTTAAGCCAGTGTTTTGGTGTTTTTTTTCCTTCCTGGTGTCGGGTGCAGGGCACACCCCTCTTTACGTCAGCAGATACAGTATAAAAAGGCCCAGCTCTGAGAGTTCTCAGAGTCTAACTTTGAGTAGCAGAACAGCGACTAAGAGAACTGATCGGGAGCAGCGCTTTAAGAGTTTTTTTTTCCTCGCAAACCCACTAAAGGACTATCCTCACATCAAGTTTACATTCACCCTTAGTAGAGTTTGTCCGGATCCTCTTATTTGCTTGATCTTTTTTTAAGAAAAAGGAACGATGATGTTCAATTTCAACGCGGATTGCGACTCTTCCTCCCGCTGCAGCACCGCTTCCCCGTCCGTGGACAATCTTGGATATTACCCGTCACCAGTGGGATCTTATTCCAGCATGGGATCTCCCCAGTCTCAGGTATGTCCGCTTAAACATTGTTAAATCTTTACAGCACGCTATTTCAGCTTGTCGGAAAGAACCTGTCGGAGATTTGAATGTTTACTAAATTAAACCCACGGAACTTAAATGTGAAGTTTTCAAATAATAATAATGATAATATTGGAAAAGCGCGGGCTGGAAATTAAGAAAAGCGCATATTGAGTTTTTAAAAAATATATATATATCATACATATTAAAAAATAATTCTGACCTGCGCACCGCATAGTGCAAGGCTAGCTTCATTCATCCACCTGGAAACTCCATAGAGAGAGTGGAACGTCATAGCTGACATCATAAGGATATTTTTAAACCATCCAGCTTTTTATAGACCCTCCGTGCTTCATTCATAGACATCTTGTAATGCTGCCACCCCTCTAGATAATGTACCAAACGTCCTGACGATCTCCTTTTTTACTCCATTTCCTCCAGGATTTCACAGACTTGACAGCATCAAGTGCCTCCTTCATCCCCACAGTTACAGCCATTTCCACAAGCCCAGATCTCCAGTGGATGGTCCAGCCTGTGGTCTCCTCAGTGGCCCCTTCCAACGGAGCTCACCCTTACACCTCCAGCCCCAGCTCTGCATACTCAAGAGCAGCCATGAAGTCTGTAGTGTCCAGGGCTCACAACAAGAGAAGCAAAGTGGAACAGGTAATTATCATTTGATCATGAAGTGTTATGTATATGTATAGACGAAGTTTATTAAAGAGCAGGTGTCCTAACTTTTACCTTCTATCATGTGCAGATGACACCTGAGGAGGAAGCAAAGAGAAAGATTCGCAGAGAGAGGAATAAGCAGGCAGCAGCAAAATGCCGCAACAGGAGGCGAGAGCTTACAGACACTCTGCAAGCTGTAAGTATCCCATCAGATTTACCATCACTCATTAAAACGTGTTTATTGCCAGAGCTAATAACAGAGCTATCGAACAGCCAAGCTGATGCCACTTCCTCCATTTCTCTCTCTTGCAGCAAACTGATGAGTTGGAAGATGAGAAGTCCAGCCTGCAGAATGATATCGCCAACCTGCTGAAGGAGAAGGAGAGGCTGGAGTTCATTCTGGCTGCCCACCAACCCATCTGCAAAATCCCCTCTGAGCTGGGCATGGACTTCCCCCTGACCTCCCTCTCTCCTACCCACTCCTGCCAATCCGCTGCAGTGTCCACCCAGCCACAGATCACTGTCTCTCTGACACCCGCTATCGCTTCCAGCCAGCCAACCTTCACCTCAACCTCCAACTCTATCTTCTCCAGCGCCAGCACCGCCCTCTCCACAGCCACCGTCTCTAGCAGCACAGTCAAGATGTCAGACCTGGAGTCCTCTGTCCTGGAGGAGTCTCTGGATCTCTTGGCAAAGACAGAGATGGAGACAGCGCGGTCGGTGCCAGAGGTCGACCTGTCCAGCTCCCTCTACACGGGTCAGGAGTGGGAGGCTCTTCACACCTCAGCTAATACCAATGACTTTGAGCCCTTGTGCACACCTGTAGTAACCTGCACCCCGGCCTGCACTACCTACACGTCTTCATTTGTATTCACCTTCCCAGAGGCGGAGACCTTCCCCACCTGCGGCGTTGCCCACAGGAGAGGAAGCAGCAGCAACGAGCAGTCCTCCGACTCCCTCAGCTCACCCACCCTGCTGGCCCTTTAAGAGACTGTACCAGAAACAATGATTCTTCCTATAAAAGCACACTTTCTTACATCGATGTGGCAATCACAGGGCTATGGAATGGACTAATATTAAATTATTTATGATTTTTATCTGCCTTTATCAATACTTGCCTATAACACCTATGTAGCAAGTTTAAAAAACAAAAACAAAAAAACCCCTCCCCGCATGTTTCAACTAATACCACCTAGTCGTTATATGAGTTCGTATATGATTTATATGGTGCTAGATAACATAACTTGTTGTTTATCGATGTTTGTTCAGAGCAATAGTTATTATTGATCCAGTTTGTTTTCTGGTTAATGGAATGTGAGAGTTAATATGTGAACTGTTTGTGAAACTTTAAAAAGAAAATAACAAACAAAAAAAGATGTGCATTGTCTTAACCATGGTTTGAGTGGTCTATCCGAAGTTTTCTGTGAAAACATTAGTCCTTTTAATTTATTAAATTTATTTTTTTACACATAGAGGAAGAGAGAAAGAGATAGTAAAGATAAATGTTGTTTGTAAGATATGTAAATAAAAAGATAGTGATATTTCAATTCAATCATCTGTGCTGGCTGGCTGTGTTTCTTTCCTCTCACGAAATCCTCACACACAAACACACACACGTATTTACATGTTTATTCACTCCAATTTAGGTGTAATCATCAGTCATCTCACGGGACAAGAACTTTTGACAGCGGGAAGGAAAAGCTGTTTTTAACAGGAAGAAACCTCCCGTCATTTATAGGGGAAGAGAGGCAAAGGAAAAATAATTTTTAAAAAAAGAAGAAAGAGAAGAGAAAAAGAGGGTACTGAAAAGCATCTCCAGTAAAATGCTTTCAAAAATGATTAAAACTTTGCTAAAATTAGCTTATATAAGGGATAGCCGTCTTTTTTCCCTGCACCTCCACTTGCTCTATTTATTGTTCCGCCTGTTGCCAGGGTTAACTATGTCGGGGATCTTACGTCAGTGCGTTCTTTCCATTTTTTTAATCGCAAGCCGTGCGCGATGACGTCTGGACTTCCGTGCCCAAATATAGTGCTCAGCGAGGAATCTGCTGCTCGCTACTGCCTGCCAACAGAAACTAACCGGGCATCTCGGTCAGCGCTTTTTCCCCGCTAAAACAGATCTCTTTTTTCCTCTGCCGGTCTCGGGGAGAGCCGATTTAACCACTGACATCTCTGCTAGAAGAGGAAAAAAGCTTGCTGCACATGCTTTCGTAACTGATGCGACACGTTTCTCACATCCCTCCGCGCGGACACACACACAGACATGTAGTTGTGCAAGGGAACTCACAAGAGGATCTGAAAGCGACGTTTTCAGCCACAATATACGCTGGTTTAATTAATTCTCGTGCATCAGAAAGCCTCCATTCGCCAAAGTATCACCTCCCACAGAACAAAAGAGGTGCGAGTTACTGCATAATTTTAGGAAGAAAAAAAAGACGAGTCCTCAGAAATAATTAATAAAGGCACAGACAACAATGTCCACAAATGGACTACTGCATGCAGAATAGAGCGATAATGTATATATTTTTAGAAAGTGGCTGTATGCTAAATGTGCACCTTATCGAAGCACATCTGTGCCAACATCGATGATGCTGATGTGACATCATGGCATCTAAATGTTATTTGTTACCTGATTTGGAAAATCTAGAAATGTAATTTTCATATAATTTAGTATAATCTCCCCCAATCCCTAACCCCCACAATTTGTTATGCAGTATAAATTTAAACTGAAGGTCGGAGGGGCATCTATTGCCTCTTGTTATACACGTATATGCAGGAGACCATTAAGGCAATAAATGCATCACTTACGCAGTAATCACTGATCTTTTCAGATAAATCTCGGCGGTTTGTTTTGTGTGTTGGTTTTTCATTGGGATCTCTGCAGACGAATTATTCCGCTTTTATTGCTCCTCACTGTGTTATCAGACCGTTCCTGTCCTTTTCATGTCTGCATGTCATTCTCTCACCTCATTTGCTCATTTCACCTTGTACTACTATACCACTATTTCATCATGTGCAGAATCATCAAAAGGCAGGTTGCCTAATGGCTTCACACAGGAAATGCGTGTTGTGTCTGTGTAAAACACATGCTTGGTGGAAGACTACTGTCGCACAATAACCAACCAGTTCTGACGTTGAAGGCCTTCCAGTGTGGTCACACCCTTTTTTGTAAAACCACGCAAGATGTCAGCAGTTGTTGCTGCTCTGCTTCCTGGTTTCAGGGCCTGGTTTCAAATGAGGAACATGTTTAGTATTGCTCAATGTACGGAAGTAGCAAAATATGGTGTTCCTTATAAGATTTGCTTTTATAGGGCTTCTTGCTTTTCCTCGCAGTGCTGTTGCATAACAGCCACTTCTCAGTATCTGTTTTCCTTTCCTTCCTTTTCCCTTCAGCAGAACCCCCCCTCTTTTCCTCAATAAAGCTTCCATGTGAGACCATGCGGCATCTAATAACTCTGTCTATTAATACCCCTTTTGCGGGCTCAGGGAGATGGGGTAGCTGCAGAAATAGCAGGTGCCTATTGCTTCTTTTAACATCAGCATCAACAGCAGTAAAATTAGACCACTGTGACGCCAACCTGCGTCGGTGCTGCAACCCAGGGGAGGAACCAGGCAGCATACGCCTGGTAGAAAGAGTGGAGGAGGAGGAGGAGAAGGAGGAGAAAGGGAGACAATGATGAGGATGAGAGGATTGCAGGGAGGGAGACAGACAGAGATCCCTGCCTTGTTGTAATTGTGAGCACAGTGATGATGAAACAGCTGAGTTCGCCTACATGCCACACTGACATCAGCTCAGTTTGGCTCGGCTTAGTATTCACAGAAAGCCGTCCCCCTGATAGCTTTCTGCTGCCGAGAAGGGATGTGAAAGCTTTTAACAAACTACAAAAACATCAGTCTGTCACTCATGGACGAGCGATAGCTGACTCAGAATAACACTTAGAGTAATCAAATGTTAAGCACACCCAGTTTTACCCAATTTTGCCCTGACACAACTCTTTGTCTGAGTTATTGTGAGTTCACCTGAGGCCTTTTTGAGGGTCAATCACAGCTGTATAAATGTGTCTGCTCAGAAGTGATAAGGAGCATAACTCATAAAATGACAACAGCTAGTTAAAGGGTGTGTACACTTGCGTCAGCAGGCTTGTTCTTTAAGGAAGTGTCTGTTCTTTGGATTCAAATGAAATGCAATTTTGGAACCTTGCCCAGAGGTGACACAATAGTTGCAGTCAACCAGGTGTAAGATTCAACAGGAAGGTCTCATCTCACGCCTTGAAATGTTTAATTCACAATCACTAAATAAATGTGTCTGGAAATGGTTGAAATTAACAAAAGGTTAGAATCAAATCAAGTTTTCAGTTTTCTGAACAAGTGTGACTTTCACATTTTGAGAACAGCTGAAACTACTTCAAATACAGACTACTCATTATCGATGGATGTATAGTTTTGTGAATTTCATTTGTAGTCTGAGTCTAAGCTTGCGCCACAGAGGAGTGTGTGTGTGTGTGTGTGTGTGTGACTTGCTATTCTTAGAGGTTTTGACGCAATAAGCTACAAAACTGGAGGGATTTCTCTATCCAATAATTACTGTTCACCTGCTGCCAGACTCCCCACTCAGCAGCGTGTCCTCTTCTTGTCTCATGGGATCAGTAACAAGGATGTTTCCCTGGAAACTGGACAGCTCTATCATATATAATTGGGTAATCCCTGAGCTGCTGACAGAAAAATAATAGCATTTGGGATTTTCAAAAACACCCAAGCCAACACTGAATATAATATGTTTGCCTCATAATCCAGATCCAACGATTACATGATGGATCTGGATTATTATGCAGTAACTGTAATGATGAAAGGATTTTAGTAACAATATTTAGATATCAATAAGCAGATTGTGGGGTGTAAAAAGACTTCTAACTCTTCTCTAAGACTGCTATTTATTCAGTGAAAGGAGTTAAAGTCCCTGATCGATCTATTGTGCTTCTCTCTACCTTGAACTGGCTTGTTTGCACAAGCCTTCCCACGCTCTGCCACTAACATTAGTCTTAGATATATAGCCACTCTGACCCACTAGGGGGCCCGGGTTAAAAATATTCTCTGGTCTGCTGAAGACTAACACAAGGATTTTCTGAAAATGATAGCTCCCTCAAAGGAAAGCTGGGAGTTATTTTTGTAAATACAGCTGTTGTTGTGTGAGTTGAAGTGCAGGGTGCCTGTTGTTTACTACAGGCTCTGTTTTTGTAAGTGAAACAGTGAGGATGCTAAAAACAATGTTGAACCAAGAGTGACTACACAAAATCAATTTGTTTCCCAATTTTCTTTAGGAAGTTCAGGCATCATCAGGACTTGCACATCCTATATTTCTTGTCTTATTAGTAAACTGACCACCAGTCTACAATTCGTCCATTTATCAGCTTATTCTATTTTGGGCAAGAGGTGGGCTAAATCTGAGTGACGCAAGTCCAAAAGAGGGCTAACAGGGAGACAGAGGCAACCACTCAGGTCACATCCTTTTAAGAATCATAAAAATCCAGAACCATTTTTGTCCTAACCACTGTTATTCATCGCTCTGTGAACTGCAGCTGCAACTCTGGGCTCTGCCGATCTTATATTGTGATAGGATGCTTGAATAAATGAACAGTGATGATCTTTATAATGATATAGTTAACGTTTGTTGTTGTGCAAGGTCACCTTGTCTCTGTACCCAGGAAACTCCTTTTTTGGAGTGGCAGTACTCTACAGATCAAACAATACACCTGATGTAAACACTTCATCCCACACAAGACCACTGCTGTGGCAGAGGTAAAAGAATTGCACTTTGTTCAGCAAAGTAATTTAAACCCAATGTTCCAAGCTTTTCAACTGCATCTCACTGAATTATTTAAGGCCAGATAAAATATATTTTATTTATCCCAAAACTAGGGAAATGCCAGTGGTACAGAAGCCAACACATTAAAGAGAACTTGAAAAAATGACTTCAGTGAAGGAGAAAAGCTCAGTTAAGCAGAAAAAAGGGGGGGATTAAAATAAATAAAGGAGCCTAAAAAGTCTAAGTAAAATAAAAAGAAAGGAAAGGAAAAATAAGCAGAAAGGTGTTATCAAAATTAAAAAGCAATGTATAAAAATCTTATGATACAATAAGAATACCTTTTATAAAGATGAATAAGAAATTAAAATTCACACACAGACAGACAGACACACACACACACACACACACATACATATATATATGCTATCGATCTCATTGGATGATAACATTTTAGGATGGCACATTCCACCAATGTAGATCTGCTCCTGCCTGTGTGGTTGCTTTTATACAGTTTATATAATTATCATGTTAAGGCAGGTCCTGAAGACCAGAACCAGCCCACCAAAGGTTCTGCTCCAACTCACTGAATGGCTCTGCAAAATGTGACAAGTGCAAAGAAGAAAGGTATAAATTTCATCTTTTTACTGACAACAGCCTTAACCTGTTAGACACAAAAATAATAATAAGATAAACCAGTAAATAATAGAAATGTACTTGTTTTATTGTTAGTATTTCACAAAATAACAGAAAAGTTCCCTTTTTTTCTTTACATTTTAACAATTCAATTCAATTTAATTTTTTTATAGCAAGGTGCTTTATATTGAAAGGTAGACCCTACAATAATACATACAGATAAAAACCCAACAATCAAATGACCCCCTATGAGTAAGCACTTTGGTGACAGTGGGAAGGAAAAACTCCCTTTTAACAGGAAGAAACCTCCGGCAGAACCAGGCTCAGGGAAGGGTGGCTGACTGCTGCGACCGGTCGGGGTGAGAGAAGGAACAGGCGCACAGTAAAGTTTAACTGAAAAGTGAATGCTTACTAGGCTGCTGTCTGGTTTGGACCTCTCGCGTCTCGGTATAGATCGGTAACTGAACTGAACTTGTGACTTTGTGTGTGCTGTTGGTGCCTTCACGAGACTTTTA
>VUQR01003688.1:18142-28585 GCA_015108515.1 Hemichromis elongatus
TGTGGGTGGGGGGGGGGGGGGGGGGGGGGGGGGGGGGGGGGGGGGGGGGGGGGGGGGGGGGGGGGGGGGGATCACCCGCTCTCAAGTTTTACAACTCAACTCAATCAAATCGTCTCGCTATGTTTACAAGAAACAGTACTACCCTGAAACTGAGTATCTGTACAAATGGCTGAGTCCATACTTTCTCTCTGTTGCATGCAAATGATGTGTCTAGTGAAACTCTTCAGCGTTTATATTCATGTCCATTTCATGTTCGAGACATCGGTTAATGCACCTGACCCGGCCGCATTCCACTTCCTGGGCGTTTTCAGTGTGGACGCTTGTACTGCCATTTGTCTAAAAAAAATAAATAAATAGATAAAATAAAACGTTCCCAGGCAGCCTAACGAGAGAACAAATGTCACTTAAAGTGAGGAGGCAAACATCATCGCTTGTCTTTATTTTTCTATTTTGTATACGCCTTAAAGTACAGCGTGTAAGCTGCTCTACTGTAAAGTATCTTTATATACATATGTATCTATCTCAGTTTATTTTATTTGGTATTCACACATTTTCTTGTCTGAATTGTTCATCAATCCTCTGAATGCAGTTACTATGCTTTGGAACACAACTAATTGCCATTTTGTTTGTTCATTCTTTTAATATTGTATTAAGAATTTTATTTGCTAAAAAAAATGAGCTATTGTTGCTTGTACCTTTGTACACATATTTATATTTAAATAAAACCATTTCCGATAAAGAACACGGCTCGCGTGAATCCTCAGAGTTAATCAGCCTGGTGAGCTGCTTCATTGGGCATGGGGAACAGTGAAAAACAAAGCCTCCCATGTAGCAAAAATGATGAATACATAAATTAGCAGCACTGTCTATGTTGATTTTCCCATTCCCCCAGTGGTGTGCTGCTTTTAATGAAGACAGATGAGATAGCAGAACCCCCACTGTATGTGTATCCACCTCCTGAAGCCAACGTGCCTATCTTGTAGGGTAATAGGATAGAGCTGCGACAAAGGTAGGTATTATTTGACAATATGAGTTCGCCCTGTCACCTTTGTTCCCCAGGTAGGCCCGCTGCTCACGACAGGGAGGAGAAGAACACGCTCATTACAATTCTACTGTGAGAAGGGACAAAGTCTCACAAGGCCTGCATTCATTATGCACAACATAATACAAAACAAGGCCCCATCAAAGACAAATGATACAGGTAATGTAATTAGGTGCAGAGGAATCAGATAAAAGATGTTTATTATCACGACTCATATAATAATAGATACAAACGCACACACACACAGAGAATAAAAGGTCTATAATCCAAGTCCCAGTTTGTATACAATGCTCATTAAAATATCCTCTAAAATTTGTAGCCTCTCCCAACTTTCTACATATATATATTAAAAAAAAAAATTAAAAAGAAAATACACATTTACATACTTATATAACCCTGGAAATTTTTTATTCTAAAATGTCCTCCCCTTCAATAAATAATCCTTGGAAAAACTCTAGTTCTTAGTCCTGAGTGTAACAGTTGCAAAATTCAGAATTCCAGAGTTTGGCGAGTGCGTTAGAATAAACTATCGGGTCAGATATGTTGCTTAAGGTAAAGCTGGTCGTGATCAAACAGAGGAACCTCTCACAGCGAAGAATGGATTGCATTGCTCTTGCAACTAGTGAAAGCCGCACTGATTTACGCTCAGGCTGTGTGATTAAAGACCCCAGTCGCCCTGACCGTTACTACAGATATGTGCAAAACCAGCAAGAGCTAAACATCACTCTCTGCCCTTCTCTTGAGTATGAAATTTTGCCAAATCATTCACTGACAAGGCCCTCTATATATATATATGAAATAAACTGATCTAGGTTGCAACAACTTCTTATGAATCACTCCAGTCTAACTCTTCAATGCTCCTGCTAGTGTTTTTCCTATTTTCAGACTGCTGACTACAAACCTGGTGTACTTTATTGCTGGCCATTTTCCAAAGCAAACTGTGGGCTTTTAGATTGATTACTGCATTTTCTACCTTCAAGGCAGTTTTTGGTTTTCATTCATTTTAGTAGGATATGAAAATTCCCATACCTACATTTTTTGTTCTTTTGTTTTATTTTATTATTATTTTTTAGAAACTTCTGTAATTGCATCAAACCATAAAATTATAGCCATTTACTGCATAAGCCAACTGGCAGCGGCCAATATTTACTGTAGCAAGAGGATAAAAGCATCTCACCAGTTTTTAAAAAAAAATAACACTAAAAACTTAGTGTATCATACTGTACTCAAACACTCTGAACTCATTAAAAACAGTCACACTGGACAAAGAGTAAAAAAATAATTCACAAATTGTACATATTTCATAATTCTCTGTGTATTTATCAGTTAAAGATGCCATGAGTTGATGAGGGTAACTATGCTCATTGTGCTAAAGACCGTCTTTAAAAACGACATTAAATTGCCTGTTTGTGTTTTATTGGTGGGAGAAGCTCGCGTTGGCAACAACATAAAGTGCTTGAAGTTGAGTAGCTGATGCGAGTAGCTTTGTTCACACAGCAGTATCATCAGCCTGCTGCTAAAAGAGTAAATCTTGACAAGCTTTGTCCCATTTAGAATAAAAATGTTCTGTCCTATGTAATTTTTTTAAAGCATTAATGACCTTCCTTGTTCTCCAACCCACCCTGTTCCCCACATAACCATCAAATATTTGTCTGCTGTCTGATCCATTCTCTGAGCTTGGTGACGCGGGTGTAGACACCGGGCTTGTTCTGACGAGCGCAGCCCTCGCCCCAGCTCACGATGCCCGCCTGGAACCACTTCCCGGACTCTTCAAAGCACACCAGGGGACCTCCAGAGTCACCCTGGTGATCATGGAGAATGATCGTTAGGCTGCGTTTGGATGTGATCTGCCCATATCAGTAAATTGTCTTTTTATCCATTTCTTTAGAAAATGTTCACAGAATCTCACCTGGCATGCATCAACTCCTCCAGTCAAGTATCCACTGCAGAGCATCCTGGAAGTGACTTGGCCTTCTGTGACCACATCACACACGGAGTCATTGATGATTTTCACTAATGCTTTCTGTAAAATCTGTGAGGTTTGACCTGCAAGAGCGTGACAAAGAGGTCAGTACTGTGTCACATGACCTCACCATTCAGTGCTGACATAAAAAAACGTATTAACAGGCTGGATTAGTGTTAGCTAATGAAGGTTTAAGAGGCGACCCAGGAGAGCCGACATCTGAGTTGATATATGCATCAGGAATAGAGCAGATTAGAAAAAGATGAGAGAGTGGGAGACAGGAAGAAGTGTGTCATGATTGGAGAGATTAAGAAATGGGAGGGACATTAAAGGAAAGGAAGAAAAGCAAATGGAATGACAAAGATGAAGGGAAGAAAAGGCAGGAAGGGTAGGAAGGAAGGATAAAAGATGAATAGATCAATGAGAAGGAGCAGGAAGTTAGAGAAGCAAAAGTAAAAACATGATACAGTTAGTCACACCAAAGCAATAAATAAATAAATGAACAAAATAAAAATGACTACAGTTGTTTAGAGAATCACCATTATATTTATAATACCTCCTTCTCGGAGATTGCCCCATCCTGTGACCCAGCAGGGCATGCCTGCTGGGAAGACATGGGTGGAATCGGGTAGGCAGATGGGTTGGATGGTATTGGTGAATTCCAGAGGTTCACTGAGCTCCAGCAGAGCAATGTCATAGTCAGATGTCATTGAATTGTAATCCGGGTGAGTGATGATTCGCTTCGGTTTACGGAACTGCACGTTGTCAGAGTTGTATTGGTCCTGCATGCCACTGTAGGTCTGCCAGTTGGATGGAACTTTATATCTGCGGTTATATGTATAAAATAGGGAAGAAAAAGGATTAAACATGGCATAATTAAATGTAATCCACTACAACAGTCCTGCAACAACATTTAAGAGTTTAGTTGCTGCTGTTGGTTCTGTCAGCTCAACCAATTTTAAAACTTCACAAATGCAGCTCCTGCTACAGTAATTATTAGTATTGCATTTAACTTTTCGATTACAGTAGATAAAGAAATTATTCACGACATTAAATGTGTAGAACTGTGAGGAATTCTAAATGCTTTGTACAGCAAATCGGTGAAAATGAACCCATCTCAAGCTCAGTCATAATTCAATTGGTTCAGTCTGAACAGTATGCTTAGTGCACCACCTATAGGGCACTGTGATGAAAACATTCCCAGGATAACACCACCACCAAGATTACTTCCTGAATTGCAACAGAGGCCATTTTTTGGCAGAACTGCACAGCTCGTATGTTACACAGAATAAACTATGCGGTTGTGCGTGATCTGTGACTTACTCTGACTTGCTGGTGACAAAGCAGTGGGCAGCCGAAAGGAGCCATGTGTTAGAGATGATTGAGGCGCCACACGTTGGCCCATTGGTTAACAAGTGAAGGCTAACCTGCCAGGGCCACTCCCCTAGCTCAGCGTTCTGCCCTCCTACAATGCGATTCAGCTTGTAAGGCCTGGTGCCACAATCTGTAATTTAACAGAAAACATAATGGAGGCAGAGAGGAAGTAAGAGAGAAAAATCAGAAAATGGGATTAAGCTGACTTGAAGCCATCATGATGCCAAACTTGGCTGCAAATGCTATTATTATGACTCTTTGGAATCTTAATAAGGCATACATGCGCATCAGCCGATCCAAAAAAACAAAACAAAAAAGGAAAAGAAATTAAATTAATAAATGCAGACAAAGCCTGAGGCTTAAATGTAGTAAAAAAACAAAAAAGTTCAGAGATAACAAGAGCTGCTTTCAAAGAGGAATGAAATAAATAAAACAGTCGAGGCCTGGGGCTCTTTTCTAACAGACAGCCCAACATGCAGCTCAGCCTAGCCTCTCCAATCTAAGCTGAATGGCAGTGAAGAGATTAGGTCCACTTGCAGCAATTTTTAAAAACCCAAATCTTGTAAGGGGCAAATCGATTAAAGCACGCCTTACCACAAATGGACTCATCCGAGTTATCAGAGCAGTCTTGGACGCGGTCACATTCGGCATTCAGCTTGTTGATACAGTTGCCGCTCTTACACTTGAAGGTATAGCCAGTGCATATGCCCGTATCTGTAGTGGGATGGAGACACGTCCCAAAATGAAAACACGTTTTAACCAGTAAAATACTATGCAATCAGCGAGGCTTCAAAGTGAGGCTTGAATACACAATGCAGAGTGATTGAGGAGCTGATTGCATTGATTGGACATATTGATTGGGGTTGAAGTCTAATATCCCCCTTTATTCACAGAAGTGAAAATCAAAAGGAAACGCAAGGGTGCCCTCTGTGTGTGTCTGAGTGAGCGAAAGGGAAGCTGATAAAGAGCAAAGTACAGAGTAGGAGGGAATGAAAGAAAAAGAAACACAAAGAATCAGGTCTTCCGAGAAACGTCTTTGTTAAACTGCTGTAACTGCTGAGCTGGGGATGAAGGTTAATTTCCTAATGGTTTGTGTAAGATGCTTAAAAACAAACAACCCAAATAAATCATTAATGTTGACACTTACCGGCTGTACAACCAACCTCATCGCTCCCATCTTTGCAGTCTTGCTTATTATCACAACGAACACTCTGTGGCAGACAAACCCCGTTCCCACACTGGAACTCATTTTGGGCACAAGCTTGAGGCAACAGAACACAAGATGCAGAAATTGCAATAAAATTTTAAAATTAATAAAAACTTGAGCAAAAGACAAGCCAATAAGTTTTAGAAGGACATTAGTGGTGCAGCCACAGGAGCCATTAACATCTTCCTCCAGAGTTCTTGCATGTTTTGTATATGATTAAGCATCTGACAGGACGCTAAGCAAACTGGGCAAGGCTTCAAACTCCATTCTAGATAGAATAATGACCATACGCTGCCAAGTCGTCATTGGCCGTAGTATTAGCGGTGATGGACTTTTAATGTTAACACAATTAGCACAGCAAATAGCCTAAATAGGGTTTTTGCATTCACTGAAGAGTCCTCTAAGAGGTGGGAATACTTACCGCACATTTTCTCATCACTTCCATCACCGCAGTCGTTGACACGATCACACACCCAGAGTTTCGGTTTACACATACCATTTTTACAAGTGAACTGGTCATTTCCGCACGCTGAAACAACACAAAATTGTACGAATGTATGTACGAATGAATGATTGGGAAACGAGACAGTACACATGATGCCAAAAGCAGCAGTTCTGAGGAATAAAAGTAAGAAAAGTGGGTCTGGGATAAGGGCGAACTTACTGCACTGCCGCTCATCGCTCATGTCGCCACAGTCGTTCCAGCCATCACACTTCAATTTCTTGTCGATGCAAATGCCATTGGCGCAGGCAAACTGGTTAGGGCAAGCTTGTCCCATAACGCATAGAAAACACGGTGTGGGAGGGGAATAATGACAAATTGAGCAAAACAGAGTTATGCATGTTCACAACACGAGTCATGCTTCCAATGCTTGTCCCTGTTGATCAGAGCAATTATAAATCAATTTTGGTCCAACTGGGAGACAACAAAGAGTGGAGGGTATTGAAAGTGACGTGGTCCTGACTGACAGTGACAAATAAAATGGATTCAGTAAACAGGCTCTTCAGTGATTAGTCTAGCTCTCAAGTTTCCCTGCCACAGATGCGAATGCTTGAACATCGGGCTGCTCCGTTTGACTACCAGTCAGTTAGCATCTAACGACACAGTTACTGTGCCGTTTCACTCTGTAATCACTAGCTTGGACTGTCACTGTCACATTGTGACGGACTCATCATGCAACATGTTGTGTAAATTTAGTTGAGAGATAAAACTTACGGTCTGAAGGATCATAGGAACTGTACTCTGCACTGAAGCCTTTGTCAGTGTGAGACTGATCAGAGTGGAAATTAACCTCTAGAACGTTGGTGTTAGAGGTCAAAGACAGCGATGAGACTTCACCACAATACCTGGAACACAACAGCAACGCTTAAAGCAAAATTCAGTTTTGCATAGTGTTATGGTAGCTTTGGTGAAAAAGTAATTGCTCATATTATGAAGAAGCAGCACAAGACAGAAAAGTGGTAAACATATCAGTTTACAGTAAACAATCAAGAAAAATATACAGGAAAACACAAAAGCCATAGTTGGTCAAAGCAGACCAGGAAGCAAAAAAACTAACAAAAACCCCCCCAACAAAAAACAGGGTTTTGTTAACTGATATTTGACTATATATATGCCAACATCAGTATCAACCTGACTAGATGATTTTGTCTGTTTATATCTTTACATTTTATGTTATGTTTCTTTTGTTTGTTGCCATTTTTAAGCCCATGATGTGATATAAATGTATTGGTGTTGTTCTTAAAACAAAGTCCCACATTTGAGCTTTTCATCCAATACAACCTCACCCTTTGTTGGACTTTTATCTCTTCCCACGTGACAAAGCTATAAAAAATTGTGACTGCTCAGCAGTAATTATGCTATTGGTGCAATATGATGTCATAGGATGACATGATATACACTAATGTGCACATGTTAATCTTAGTTTTGGCATTCTAATATAAATTTCTTTGTTGTGCCTTGGCAGAATAAGGAATTAGGATTCAAATTAACAATGAAAAAAAAAAAAGGTATCAGTATCAATTTTTTGTTATTTTAGACATCAGTACAGGCACAGATTATCTTACTTCTTTCCCATAATTTCCACATAGTCTTTGTGACATAAGCGCGTGTCCACCCCAGGTTCTTTCATGCGAAACATGGTGAACTTCACCCGTACTTTGCTCCCAGCTGCGACCTGTAACACAGAAGAATAGCCGATTGCTTTTTCTTCCTGCGCACACAGAACTAATATACACACAAAGCCAAAGCTATCGTAGAAATGAGACACACACACTCCATGCACACCAACAAACTCAACCAAACCCAACACAGAACACTGCAGCCCAGCTAGAACTGCAGCAGAAACAGCAGTCTGACAGATGAAGATAGAAGAGGTACTGAGCAGTAGTGCTGCCTCAGCATCTCTCTCATGGCAGGCTAAGCATGGTGAGAGAAGCGGAGGAGGAGCAGGGGGTGTGTGTCAAAAGGTTCAGGCAGAGGAGGGGCTGGGGAAAGGCGGACTTGTACAAACCGTGATGGTCCACTTGCAGTCTATAGCAGGAGGATAAAAGCTTGGATAAAGTGGCGAGGTGAAGTTTCCCTCTTTTTGAGAAAGGCTGCCACCACACTTAACTGAAATGAACATATCATACATTTACATTCTTACAAAACATAATAGAGTTTGTCATGGATTAAAAGCATGTCTGCTCTTTTACCATCAGCCTTGGGGATGGCACTATACTCGGCTTGAAAGCCAGGATTCTCGGTATCAGTGTCAGCTATAAAGTTAATCAGCATGATGTTGTGGGATGACGCAACCTCCAGAGGGTTAGAAGGAGGCCTCTGACCACACTTTCTGTGAAAAAAAACAAAACACATACACAAAAAAAAAAGGAGGAGCAGTAAATCAACAAGGTGAATAACATTGGATACGATTATGGAATCCAAAAGCAGGCTGTTGTGTCAAAACAGGAAAGACACCCATGAAGCCAAGTCATGTATCTGATGCATTTACCGACTAGAGATTTAGTTGGTGATGGAGAACTCTAAGAGGGCAAATGTAACTGTATGCATTTTTTGCCAGAAGCACTAAAACACAGACACAGCAAACAGGTTTAAAATGCTTTGTAGAAAAAAATAATAATAATACTAATTTGAGGGAAAAAAATCAATAGATAAGCAGTGGGAAGTAGAGAAAGAGAAAATGCAGTAGAGAGAGATGTGTCAGCTGTGGACAGAAATTGCTTAGGCCCACTTTCAAAGTCAAACAATGGGAACATTAGCAAAAAAGTTTCAGCATGGCTCTGCTGGCAGCAGAGCCACGGAGGTGTGAATGACGCTGCAAGAGCAGCAATACATCTACCCTCAGTAGAATAATGTCATTATAGAGTATTATATTATGGCTCTCATAAACCTCGTGTCACCTTGGATAAAGCTGATCACTCAATAGCATTATAAAAGTTTTATGCATCACTTGGTAACACGCATTTGTTGTTTGGCAGTGGTTTCTGGGTTTGAAATTGCCTGCAGCTACAACTGATGTTGCATTCAGAAGCTTGTAGTTTCAGAATCATATCCATCCCACTGATCACAAAGTGCAATTACACACATTGCTGTAGCAGGATTCAGGGTGGCACCTTTCACACTTTTGAAAGCAGAGGTCCCTTTTGAGCCAACTCAATCTCACCGAGGTCTCAGAAGTTGACAATAAATGGGACATATAGCACTAAAGGCTTTCAGAGCCCCCGAAAAATGTAATCAAAAATCTAGTGAAAGGATTGGAGTGGAACATGTTCCACCTACATCAAGAAAATATTTGTTCAGATATCCTTTGCAACCTTTAAGTCACACATAAAGTAACCAGTTGTCTTCTGTGAGTCTCTTTGATCATTGGGACTAAAAAGACAAATGTCGGCAGAAATCCTCCTGCCAAGGTTTACGGCAATACTACAGTTTAACTGATGTACTGTAGCAACAAAAGCCTAATTTACTGGTTTACTTTTTGTTACCTTATGAATCCGTTTGTATGAGTAATGGCAAAATGTGGTCCTCAAGACACACAGTATAGAGGGAACCACTGCAAAGGCAGTTTTGGATAATTTAGAAAGTAAATACACAGGTGTGTCTGTGGAAAAGTTCACAATTGACTACCATTTATACTAATAGGATGAAAGCCAACATGTTGATAGGCATTGTTTTTTTATTTGTAATTATTTTTATTTTTTACTTTTATTTGATCACAATTTTTATATTTTTTGAATGATGACATTTCTTTCAGAGGGAATATGGCAGTGAAAACAAAAAGACATTTAGCTATTAATATAGTAGTATTATCCTTTAATAAAGAATCATTATTAATACTCCTACCACAACTTGCAACTTCGCAACTTACTTTGTAATGGCCTGAGAATCATCTGGACTCAAAGAGTCATAGATGTAGACAAAGTCGTCTGAGCAGTCATCCTCGATGTTGAAATAAAGGAAATTGACAAGTATAAAATTTTCCTCCGAGGCTCGGATTTGCCACTGACACCGTGACTTGGAGGGGTAGCCTTTGGGGTACCCCGGAGACGAGAAATACAGGGGGTTTGCGTCAGCTTCCAGGCGGTAGAAACAATCATCTGGGGATGAGAACATTGGTTAAATCAGAGTGTGCAAGGACATGTGGCACTAGGAAACAGCCAAAAGCAAATGTGATCATCATCGTGGCCTCTAGTGACTTTGTAAAACATTCAAAATATTGTAAATAAATGAATGAACTGCTGCCTAAAGAAATAATTAATCTGCAGTTAGTTCTACATTGTTACTTGACATTAATGTGAGGACGGCTATTAGGTGAATGAAAAAAAAAAAAAAAAAAAAAACCCAAAACACCC
>VUQR01003688.1:35975-47727 GCA_015108515.1 Hemichromis elongatus
AAAAAAAAAAAAAAAAAAAAAAAAAAAAATAATATAAAAAAAAAAAAAAAAAAAAAAAAAGAGCAAGATTTAATAAGAGACTTGAGTGGTATTGGCCAATTACCCCATTTCTACAACCAAAGAAGACTGAGGAAAAGAGCTACCGTATGAGTAAAGAGGAGGACGGGGTATCAGACAGATGCATCAGCTTGTCGCAGTTCAAAAGGAAAACTTGCCAAACAATTGAAGAAACAAACACCTTTTAGCAAAGCGGAGTGTCTTTGTTTCACTTTAGCCCCAAATTCAATTTAAAGAAGTGCAGTCATCTAATGACGATCTAAACCATGTCCCCCAGTGTTTTAGATTTCATGACTTTGGAGCTGCATATGGTGCGTTGCTCAAGGACAGGTTGTCTACAACTACACCAAACCCCATTACACCACCGGCTTCAAACTTAAAAGTTGTTAATGGTTAACAAGAAAACAGTCTGGTTCACCACATGGGTGTTAAACATAAAATGTAAGCTGTAACTCTGCAGTCGGCACTGAGTGCGTCTTTGTGGTCTAACCAGTTTTACGAGCAGGAAAGTTCATCCTTGAGGTGTGGCTTGAGAGCTCACCCGAGAGCTTTTACTGTGTTTTTCAGTAGATTTAAAAGCAGTTTCTTATACTGTGAGATACTACTACTTCACTTGATTGTTTTTTTAAGGACTGCATACATCTTGATTTTTGACATAATCATTTATCTAATGACTCTAATAATAAATCGCTAAGAATTGAAAAGACAAATGTTACGCAATTTACGGTAGTCAACCAACACTAGTGAGGAAGAAACACACAGTACTGACACACTTGACATTTAAGCCACAGCCAAGGTGAACCATAGTGGTTACACATTGTAACTGTAGTTTAAACGAGGACATCCAAAGCCATAAATGTAAATATATATGTGTCAGTTATCGTACCACAACAAATGTCTGACATTAACGCTAGGTTCCAAATACACACTTATACACACCCATTGATCCTTTCATATTTGGTCTTAAATGGGTGTGAACAAAATTTGAGCAACATGCAATCAGCCATGTTTTCACACCAGTGTTTGCTAACATAGGTGCCACCTGGTAATCCTATCAGATTTTAAACAAATGCCCAAGAAGAGCAACGACTTTGTTCTGTTCTTTTAACACATTAGTAGCCGTGTGCATTTCTTGGACCTGCATTTTCTAAGGTTTTCAGGGGACTGCATAGTCACAGCTCCACGGTGATAAAAAGCTTATGAGATGCCAACCATTAACTATTGTACTGCCATACCACTGTTGCAATACTGAGGGACAGTTTATATATCAAAATCAATGGACTAAAATGCCCAAATTTTTCTTCTGTATTTTTCCCTTGCGCGGCCCTAGAGGCTACATTGCACAGACAATGCAGATCCATTGCGTTATGATAGCAGCAGCTAACACAGCTTCTAGCTGATCGCCTCGGGCAGAGATGAGGACAGGCTGGCCACTTGTTTTCAACTCCAGACACCCAGACTTTTCTCTGTAAAACTAGTCTGCAGTCTCACTAGATGGTGACCTAAGTGACATCAATTAATGCAGATTTTTACTGAGCTCCCTCTGGAGCCACAGCAGGCTTTTTGCAGCTTGTTAAACATATGCAGTAGTTAACCTTAAAATCCATAAACACGCTTCTATCTGAAAATGATGGCTTTACCTTATACGCCTTTGGTAAGGCAACCTAAAGAGCCAATCAGCACAATACAGACTGCAGCGATGTCATTAAGTTTTAGTGAGCAGACGCCTACACACATTTCTCACCTGACAATAGCTCCAAGCATACAGTGGGAAAAATGTTGAACCAGGCAGAAGGTTAGGAACAGATAATTCAACAAATCATCCCTTACTGCATCTTTCCCAGTACTAAAGGAAGAACAATACATCAGGTCGTGCCCACTGGCACATTCTGTACCCAAAGATGCAGACGCTGGCTAAAGCTGAATTATGCAATAAAGTCCGTCAGGCTGAACATAACTGACCGCATTTAAGACAGTTTAAGATTTAAGCCGTCTCCAGTCTTGTCAGCATTAACAGGGATGTACCACTCAGTGAAGTCAATATAAGATTTGACATCATCACCGTGTTCCTGTCACTTTTGTTGCTACGTTTTAACACGGCTGATTTGAAACGTAGGCTGAAACACAGAGGAAAAGGCAGCACGGCCTTGCTTGAAGAATTATTTACCAACTCTGCTGAGTCACCACACAAACAGCGGGCAGACTGCATTAATCACAGTATTCCCATTTGATCCAGTATCTAAGATCGACTGCATTGTGAGTAATCAAATCTTTGAAAAAGAAAAAAAAAAAAACTTTGGGAAACTATGCAACCGCAGTTTTGCTCAAGAAAGTGTCTGTCATGGCTTTAAGATTAAAAAAGTAAGGTGTGGCACTTCAGCTCTGTGGCTCTGCCTTTAAAAGATTTCTTCTCGGGTTTTGTGCATTTGTATTTCTGAAACATCCATCTGCCTATACCTGACTCTGTCCTTGAGCATGTATACACGCCAGAGCTTCTGAGTTACTTGAGTATGTTTTTACAGCACATCGGAAAAGGAAATAGGTCAGGCAGTCAGGTGGTGGTAAATATAGTAAAGATAAGAGATCTAGATGTGACAATGCAGTAATTCTGCAGTTGCAAATGAACTACAAGCAAAGACCAAATGTGATTTTGCTTTAATGTATGTCAACATGCACACTTTCAATTTTAGAAACATTAGGAGTTTTTGTAGATTTCAAATTTTGCCACAACTTTAAGAAACCATAAAGGACTGGATGCATTTTCTACCATCTTTATGATCAAGGCTGGACTACTGAATGTGTTCATGCAGATGTGTGCAGGTTTGCCACCTACAACAACTTCTTGTGCTATAGCATTTGATTTTGAGTTTTGCACGTGTGTAAAATTTCAAAATTTATATAAAAAAAGTATTAGTTTTTTTTTATCTCAGAATAAATAAATAAATGAATGTCATTCTTAACTGTGTATATGATAAGAATGAAATTCATTTATTTATTATACATATTTGCTGTCATATATATATATACACACATTCATATATATGAATTCTGGACTTGCCTGAAAGCTTAAACACTTCTCACTAAGCTGAGAAGTTGAGTACTAGTGGTTTTAAGCAGCACTGACCAAAGTCTTGTAACCATTAATGAATCCCTTGGCTAGAAGTTCACCTCTGGCTGTCCGTCACTTTTCTTTCCACCCACAAGATGTACTGCTAATGCACACAGTTTTAAACAAGACTGAATTACCGTATGAAATAAGTAGAGCGGTATGGACATTTAAATAATGTATGCATGTTCCCAGAACATTTGACCTGTAGGTTGAGAAAATGTGCTCTCGGCAGTTTTCTCATCTTATTAGCACTGAACATACAAGCCCGAGTAAATATTGTTGAGCAAAAAGCCTTTAATGCCAATAACAATAACTTTATGCTGGGGGACCACTGGAAATGTGAAGCTGCTCTGGTTACTAGAACGGTTTCTTAGAAATATGGGTGCTTCTGAGAGACAGTCTTAGGGCCTTTCTGCCAACTAATTTCTAGTAATAGTAGCTATTCTGACACAAGAGGTCTAGCTGAGACTGTCTCAGTTTCCCTCCACCCTCCTAGTGCAGGAACAGAAAACAGCTTTTCTCAGGTGGTAACCAGCAATAGCTCACAGGTTTAATAATTAATACATTATCTGATATTACACTAAACCTGCGTAAAAGAACTCAAGAAGTCTCAGTTTATTCATCCATTATAATGAGGGGACATCACGGCTGATCCTAAGGTGGGCAAGGCCCAGAAGCATGAGTCATTTAAGACTCAATTTAGCAGAAACGCTGTCATGTGCTACATATACGAGGATCAAGGGTTACATTTAACAGATGTATTAATGCCCCTAACTGTCGTGGACACGACTCCTAAAGAAAATGCTTGCAGCAGGTCTAACCTCGGGGGTTGTAGTAGAACTGCACGAGTGTGAGCGACCAGACAGGAAGCACTGAGGCAATGCTGATACCCAGGACTTAAAAAAAACTTACATGGCTGTCATATCTGGTGGAATGCATCTTCAAAGAAGGATACAAGAGACGTGCCACGGAATTGCGACGATACTTTTTTGATGTTGTTGTTGTTGTTGTTGTTAGTTTGTTTCCCTTCAAAAAAATTCAGCAGAGGTTCGGACCTTGAAGTTGTCGAGTTGAGCAAAAAGTAAATCAGTAAATCTTGTAACTTTTTGATGATAAATCAAAGCTTCAGCGATCACTTCCTGAGTCGCCGAAGGTCGGGGAATGCGAAAACACCTTACAAGGACTTTTTTCCTCACACGCCTATATCAACAAGCCACGCCCCCAAAACACCTGTAGGCCCCACCCGCAAAAGAAAGCGTGTTTCTAGTCACCTTATGTATAACAATTACCTTTATAACTGCCCCTATATGCTGTTTTTTTATAGCTGCTTTTCTGTTTGGGGACTTGCTGTAAGAGGAAGCTTTTATTTCTTTATTTTGAAGACATGTGTTCCCCCTGCTGACCATTTAGGGAGTTTGCTGCCAAGTATTAAAATAAATCTAAAGTTAATTTTCCATAAAAATATTTTACCATTCTGCATTCATGTAGACTGTTTACAGACTATACACTCCGTGTTGTATTATTCCAAAATATAATATGTTAGTTTTTGTACTACACTCAGTATACAGGCTTTTATTTAGAATGAATTATGTTTTATCACTTTGACAGTAATACTTTGGAGTACTTTGATATTTCATAACTCTATATGTTTACTCATTAAGTTATTTTAGTACTTAGCCACTGCTGTTGTAACAACAACAACAACAACAACAATAATAACAATAATAGCAAGCACAAAAATTCAAGACCTTTATTATGACCTTTACAATATTGACTGAATAGGTCTGGCAAGCCTCTAAAGTTGTCAGGAATGCTTTGCTTTGGTAAATGATCAGTGAGGTTCAGGTCAGATAAATGATTAGGAAAGACCACGAGAGCCAGCACTGCTCACTCTTCTTTGGTCTTAAGGTAGCTTGTGCAAAGTTTGGGCTCACTATCCTGCAGGAGGTCTAGCATTTCTCTGAAGAATGGAGGAGAGTGGGTAAACCCCTAGCAGATTTCATAATAATAAAAATTCTCCCACCGTGTTTTGGTGTGCCTTTGATAAAATGCATTATAATTCTTACTCCTGTTTTTGTGCTTACAGAAAACCTCTTATTGTCACAACTGTCAAACTTGGATTCATAATTTAAACCTGAAAATCTATCGAAACTCAGCATCAGCTTCACAGTCCACAAGGCCCAAAGACTGATCATAAACAGCATCATATTAATACTGACAGGGCATGTGGAATGATCTGCAGAAGATTTTTAAATTAGATGAACTACTTCCCTTTCAATTTAGTTCAACTCAATTTTATTTACATAGTCAGAATCAGAAAAATTTTCCTTCCTGAGGAAGAAAATACAAATATGTATTAGGTGTAGGTAGGTTCTGATAAGACCTTTGCTACTTTAACTCTTGAGCACATGGTTGCTTCTTTGTTTCTCAGTTAACGAAGCTTTATGGACTGATCTCCTGATGGGGTTCTCACTCTTGGTTAACCTTTGAATACTACTTTTTTTTTATTTTTCACAAGCAGGGTATTTATCCTTTAAGGGTATTGCAGCAATCCTAGGTTTGAATCCACCAGCTGGGGCCTGTGTGGACTTTGGATGTGCCTGAATGGATTTTCTCAAGGTACTCCAGTTTCCTCTTATGGTCCAGAGACATGCACGTTAGATTAAGTGGTGATTGTAAAGTGGCTGAATGTGAGTGTCAGTGCAAGGTTGTCTGAATGGATGGATGGATGGATGGATGGATGGTTTCTTCCTGTCATGGCCTGATGGTGAGAAAGACCTTTGTTTCTCAGGCTAGCAATATGACTTCTGATGACTGCTGGCATTGACATTTCCCACTGTTGCTACTTAGCAACAATGTCCTGCTGAGGCAGAGTTATAGCATTGGAACAATAGCTACAGATGTATTATCAAGAGTGCTCATATCCACGTCCTCCAAACGTATGTTTCCATTGAAGGAATGTGATTTAAAGAAAAATGACTGTTATCTCAAGATCAGCGAATGCATATTTACTTGTAAATTAGTGGTGACATGTAAATGCAATAACTAATAAATACACTGAAAAAAAAATCAGTGTAAATAAATCTGCAAGCAGTTGAATCAGTTAATCAGGGGCCTTAGGAGTTTTTCAGTGAATCAGCTTCCTGTTTATTCCACATATGGCAATATCATCAAGTCAGCTTTGGCTTTGTCTTCAACTCAAACAGCAGTAGGACCACAGCCCCCCCCTCTCTCTCGCTCTCGCTCTCACTCTCTCACTCATACACACTTTAAATGTGACACAGAAAGTGAGCGGTTGCATTTTCAGTTTACCGCCACTAGATGTCTCTCTACACCAAGCCACAGCGAGGACGCCAGGAGTACCCTGTGTGATAAATACCCGCAGAAACAGGGCTTGGTTCTGTCAGACTTCATCCTCATAAAAGCCCAGGCTGCCATTGGAGAACCCGTTGGCAAGACGAGCGAGCAGGAGGAAGACGCAGGAGATATATAGGAAAGACAGAGTCCATCACTTCAGCCGATGTAACCAGACAGCTTATGCTGGAATCAGTTATTATATAGCAGCAACTTCGTCATAAAAAAGAGGCAGAAGAAGGCGTGAAAATGGGACATACTGCAATACCTATATTGATGGCTGTATTGTCATTATGCGTGCGGAAAAACGTCGAGGTAAGAGCAAACCAGTCTGAGTCTTTTATCTCTGCCAGCTGATTTTTTTTTGTTTGTTTGTTTCGTTCACTGAATGACGATGAGGGCAAAATGTATTTTTTTATTATTATTATTATTCTCATTGGTGTCGGCTCGCTCATACAGTTGCTGCTCTCTCCGGAATTGCTCACAATCATCTGGGGCAAGTTTAATTTGTAAATGCACCGTCCTGTGTCAACAAGAGTAATGACACGCATCGCCCACGAAAATGCAGTGATAGTGAAAATGTTTGAGATGCAAATACTCATATATGATGTAAATGAAAACCCACACTCAGGAGAGTCTCCGTGAAGATGGTTTACAGTATATTTGGCTCGCTGCGTCAAGCCTGGGCCTGCACTGACATGATGAATGTTACAGGCCTTTTTTTTTTTTTTCTGTGGAAGGACGGAGATTAAATCCCATCTCATTTCACCCCATCTGCCGCTGTCAGAGGAGCAAATCAGCTCGCATCCGTCCTTTAGAGAAGTGGTGCAGCTCTTGAGCAGGATGGAGCCATCATGCATATTCAATTGATGTTCTGTTGTACATTTGGTCTTCATGGAAGAACACTGAATTGATTAAAAACTCCCAGCTGAAGAGTCAGGAATCAGATTTGCTGTCAGATTTGCACTGAAGCGTCTTTGTGCAGATACCTCCGGTTTCATAAGGTGCTTGGGAGTGTGTTACTGAGATATCCATCTTAATGACATATATGGGGGTCATTCTTTTGGCATCTGTACCTGCCCATGGTTAGGGGGTAGACACTGAAAGTCTCTTGTACAGAGTGAAAGATCAATGGGCCACCAGCTACTCCAACCCCCTCTCCGGCTGATCGTGACTTACAGCCGACCCTCAGTTTAATGGACTTGACCTTTATTTCTCAGTAACTCCTCAGTCACTTATCATGAGGCATGAATTCAGGTTGGAGGATGTGCTTTGGGTTTTTGTTGGAGGTGTGTGAGTATGGGAGGGATATGAGGAGGTAGAGGATGAGGAGGGAGGAGGAGAAAGGGGGATGGATGAGTCATGACATCCCAGCTAGAGCTGTGGTTTTGGTCAAACACTCCTTTTCTAATGAAGAAGGATTGCATTCACCTCTAACATCTGAGGTAATACATAGAGGACCCTGACTGCAGGTTGAGGCAGATCTTGAGGTAGTTTGTCAGATGTTTATTCATTAACCACCATCCTTAGTGAATCAGTAGCAGTCATAAAGCCTCTCTTTTCATTCTGAAATGATTTCACTTCTGTAAGAGCCTTAGTGGGATTACTGCTATACCGAGGAACAGGCTTTAGCTTCATACAAGGAGACCTGCTCCTGAAGGTTTACAGGGAAGATTACACATTGAGAGGGTTGACTGGCTGGATTACACTGTGGTATTAGTCCTAATAAAACTGTCAGCCTCCCTTAATTCACTTAACATGAATACAGTTCAAACATGAATAGTGCAAAATTGTTTTGATCTCTCTGTTATTGCATGCCATTTAAACAGAGCATGTTCACAATGGAAATGTCAGACCGTACTATGTATTCAAAATGCCTTTAACTGGAACTCAGAAACATATTCAGCATTATCCTGTGTTCTTGCTGTGAGTGAACAATGCCAGTCACATGTATCATATGTCCAATAAGAGCTTCCCTGCTCTCTCAGCTTTAATAGCACTCACCTGTAGAAGCACTGAAAACATTAGCAAGTTGACATACAAAGCAGTTTTCCCCCAACACAAAAGGTCAGAGAAACAACCCTGTGAGGTTGTGCAATGTCATCTGACCTGAATGAAATGCAGAAGAATCATTTGTTTGTTAGGCGCATTTCCCATTTTTAATAAGAGTGGGAAATAGAAGTAACTTACACCCATTTTGGTCACATGCCATTTAAACTGTAGTGATTTCTGCTTGGCACCGATACTGAATTTGAGTGAGTTTTTGCACAAATATGCAGATCTTTTATTAGTTTCTCACATCATTTTCCAGTTATTTTATTATACTTTTGCCAGCATTCTTTTCATTATCTATTATTTAAAATGAATGTTTTCTAAATGGACCATTTATTTGGCCTTCAAAATATATCAGGAAGAAAGATGATTTCATGTCCAAACCAGCACTTCAACACCTGAAGCTATTCTACATGAATACAAGTGTGAGAGCCAACAAACATACTTATATGAAAAGCTGGAACTGATCCATTTTAGGATTAGAAAATATTTTTTCTTTGGATTTGATGATAACTGGGATAGGGGTGGGATACACTCCAGCCCACCTGCAACCCTTAATTGAATAGGTGGAAGAAGATGGATGGGTGATTTTAATTCCTGAGAATAGAAACATTTCATGGCTAAAATTTCCATTGAGAACAAGTCTTAATTACTGCATTAATTTCCATAATCTAATCATAAAAACAAGAAGAGTTTGTTTGACGATTTGCAGCATTACCCATAATGCTTTAATCAGACCAGAGAAGTTAAGGAAACAGCTGCCCTGTAGAAATGCTGCACAAAACCTGCACAGTGGAAATATTTCAGTCCATTTGCAGTTTGTTGTTACACAAAGTGCTCTCTCAGTGATTGTGCTCTTCTGTAGCAGTATTTATTTTCTTAAAGACCACTGTAGGATCTACAGCAGAGGTAGGGGACTCCAGGCCTTGAGGGCCGGTGTCCTGCAGGTTTTAGATCTCACCCTGGGTCAACACACCTGAATCAAATTAGTAGTTTATTACCAGGCCTATGGAGAACTTTAAGACATGTTGAAGAGGTCATTTAACGATTTAAATTAACTGTGTTTGACACAGGACACATCTAAAACCTGCAGGACACTGGCTCTTGAGGCCTGGATTTGCCTACCCCTGGTCCACAAATATGCTCAGTTTTAGATAAATAACTGCAGTGCAAACCTCTGCCTGAGCTCTCTAGCACAGAGAGATTCGGGGACAGACCCAGAAACAAATGTGCTGTTCCGAAAGATTGTGTAGGAAAGCTTTAAGCATAAAAAGGGAAAACAAGGAGGGAGCAGGGAAATGTCATGATGAGGCTGTGTGCAGGCAGGAAAAGGACCCAAAAGCAGACTTCACAGAGGCAAAAATGTAAACTCAAAAAACAGCTTTATTGCTGGCAGGGAAAACGTTACAAACAACACTAGGAAATCATAACTAAACATACAGAGAGGTACATAGGGAAACACAGCCATGAATGAGGGAGATCGCCACAACAAGCACAGAAAGACACAGACACGAAATGCAAAAGGGATAACGAGGGAAGTGAGGACACGAGAGGAACACAGCTGACACGAAAACCATAACGAGACAGGGGAAGCAGGAACTGAACAGAACGAACATAAAAACATGGGACCTTCACAATAAAACAGGAATCATGATGCAGGAGTGGAGGAGAGGCTGACGAGAGGGAGCGAGGGTACGCGAGAGAGAGAGAGAGAGCAGACATGATGGGCTTTGAAAACACGGATAAACATGGAATAAACCACAGACACAAGATCACACATAAACACAAACACAGATGCACTAAGGGAGACACAGAGGGCAAAAACTCAGGGAGATTCAATAAACAAAACTAAACAGAACAACCCAGGCACTTACACAATCTCCTTAGAAAGATCAACAAAGACTTAACAAAATGACAAAAAACACAAGAAACTCAAACCGCTGGGTCATCGACCGGGACAGGAGATTATGTGGAGAAGATAAAAGGCAGGAAGATTTTAAAAAATACGTTTTAGTGAGCCTGAATGTCAAATTAATTCAGTCAAAGTAATTCACAAAGTTGCTGTGTAACCTGCCCACTCCACGCTGCCACCACCACCACATCAGGAGTGGCAATTTCAGGCCATACAGATGCAACGACCTCCCACTCCCATCTGCCTTTCATTGTAGTAACACAAGAGGATTTGTTTAAAAAAAAACAACAAAAAAACAGAAAAAGAAAGATAAGAAGAACCAGATCTCTCTCTCTCTCTTTCCCTCTCTCTCTCTCTCTCTTCCACACACACACACAGACACTGCCCTACACTCACTTAATTAATTTTAGAGCCAAGAGATAATCGGATTTCACTAATGGATTCCTGTGTGCTTGCTTTTCTCTGCTATATCCGTGTGCCAGTGGGCATTAAAACGTACCATTTTGTTGTATCACATGTTTTTTCCCTGTTCTCCGTATCTCGCTTCCTTTCCAAGTTTTTCAGTTGCGCCACACACACTCGCGCACACACACACATACACACAGTTCCAGGATTAGATCTTGCAGACTCATTGCGAAACAAAAGCTGTACTGTACCGGGGGAAGGGACCGCTGTAAAAGTGCCTCAGCAGTAGAGTTGTTACCAGAGTTGATAAACGAATGCACGACATTAATGCACCCTTTGGGCGATTGTTCCAACCCATCTCATCGGAGCGGTGCCGTATGTTTAGTACTGTTGGGAGGTTTCATTCTTGTTCTTGTTTTGAGTGCCTGGCTAGAAATAAAAAAAAGTGTACATTCGTGTGTCCCCTGGGGCGTAGAGTTCATCGAGATTCTGTGCAGAAAATAAATTCACATTAATTGCGCATTTGCAAAGCACCCCCCGATAGGTTTTGGGAACCTCGGCAAAATCCCACTCAAGATGATTCATATTGTTTTCTGGCCTTTCTGAAATCTTTCAAATTATAGGTCTTGGTTAGAAAAAGGAGTTATTCCCAAATTAAAATTTAGTAATAATTTGCTCACGAGGCTCGTCATTTAGTGCCGTCCCTTATAACCTGTCATGACGTGCCCCATTTGATGAGTTAATTTCTCTGGAATCCCAGACTGTGCAGCCCTTTTTTAGGGTATGTGTAATCAAAGGATAAGACTTAAAAACAATGTAGATTAAAGCTGCTCCTACTTTCCTGAAGATTACTTTACTTTTCA
>VUQR01003691.1:0-15550 GCA_015108515.1 Hemichromis elongatus
CGGTATACCAAAGTGCTTTACATAAAAGACAGAAAAGTAACATAAGTATTATAAGGCCTCAGCAAAGTATCAAATATACTCACAGGTCATTGCCACTAATACACAGGGGTAGTATAAAATGCATATCAAGTAAAAACATAGTAAAAGCACAAGCCATAAAAAATATGTATAAAGAAAAATAGCGTAAGTCTAAGAGTCAGGTACGAGCATTAACATGCAGGAAAAGCGAGATTAAACAAATAGATTTTTAACCGTGATTTAAAAGATTGGATAGAATCAGACGCCCGGATCGAAATCGGAAGGTTATTCCACAACTCTGGTGCAGCCAGGGCAAACGCCCGGTCACCTCTAGACTTCAGCCGAGATCTAGGCTGCACCAAGAGTAACTGAGTAGATGATCTTAATGCTCTGGCAGGAACATATGATTTAAGGAGTTTGCTAAGGTAGCTCGGTGCTGTGTTGTTGGTAATTTTAAATGTAAGCAGCAGTATTTTATAATTAAATACTTTAGGAACCTGCTGAACTTGCTAATGAAAGAAGTCCTTTCAATTTAAAAAGTTCTAAACATCAGTAAGAGACTTCTGAGACACCTCAGCAGATGGTGCCAAACCTTTTTAAGAAAGAAAATTTAGTGCAAATATGGTGATTTGCATAAACGAAAGTGCTTTGCATAAAACATGTGACGTGTTTTAAAAATAAATGGAAACCACATAAAACAAAATTCAAATGTTTTCATTTAACCTTTGTGTATAACAAATGTGGTAAGAAATATAAGAAATATAGGACTATCACCTTTTAAACAGTCTGAAACCATCTGGCTGTCATTCTTCTACTTAGATGTTTATAGATATATAAATGAACTTAGTGTTGTAATTTGTCTTGATAACACCACATAGTTTTATATTGCTAGGAAGGAGTAGTAGTACAGGTTTGAGTATGATAATGTTCTTCTTACCTACCTAATGGAATAGTCCAGGGGTAAGCAGATGAATGCAGGCGTTAGAGAAAAAGGACCAGGTCAGTGTAGCTGTGTGCATATAAGACCTTAATTTCTGTTGACTTAAGTTCAGTTATGTTTATTTGCATTGAGTTAGCTATGGAGTTCAGTTTCTTATTTATTTCTTGTAAATATTGTTTGGTCACGAAATGGTGAATAAATCACTTGCTACACTGAACAGCATCTGTCTCTTGTCATTCTTTAGCCGCTTCAGTCAAGTCCTACCACATTGTGCATTTATTCATATAAAAATTCAAGAAGCAAACAGAGACTTACAAGAAAAAATGTCTCAAATACTAAAAACACGCACATTTAAATCCATCTATACTTGTCAAAACATACAATGAATATTAATAGTAATACAAGTAACACTATAAAAACCGTGCTCCACTTTCAATCTTGATGCAACCAACCCCTTAAAATGAAGTACTACATCAGTCCAACCCTGTCCAAAAATCTCATTTTTTCTTCTTTTTTAAATTGCTAACTTTGCCATACCAAGAAGAAAATTGATTAGGACATGAGCCTTTCTTGTCATAGCCCTTTACCTTGAACCAATAACAAAAAAATAACAAAAACAGCTGTAGAAAATTGCTCACCCACCCAGTTCTGCAAAATCCTAAACAGGATTTCTAACTTTAAAAAGTACACAAACAAGTTCAATTCCAGTGAATCCTGGTATTTTACAAAATGGACATCCCCCCCATGTATAATCCTCCACTGGAGGTCACAAGGCATTTTTCAACATCTCCATCCATCTCCCTTTAGGGGCAAGGTCTAAAATCAAAATCCTGTGCCAACCTAGACTCTCTGACCCCAGCCAGAGAGCACAAGTTCACCACCTTTACACAACTTTGAAATAGGTGCTTCTTTCCACATGAACTGAGAACACCCAACACAGGTGTTCTCAGAGAAAGAAGCAGTCCACTCTCCTCATGCCAACTATCAAAAGCTGGAGAAACTCAAAGGAGTAAAAATATGTACTAATATCTCTAACGCCACGGTTTAAGCAAACGATGAGTGGCACAGGTAAGGACTCCTAGATTTCTTCCAGAATCCTCTTTAAGATTCTGATAGACTAAATGTTAGTAATATTGCATATCTTTTTCATCAATAGTCTTGTGAGGTGACCCAGTTTCAAAATCCCATCTTGAATGAACTTGATCCTTATTATAGGTGAAGAAGTCGCAGGCCCAGTCTAGGGCTAGGATCATGGAAAACCTCAGCGTTTTCCAAGCATCCAACACTGAATGATAAAATGGTGTTAAACCTATCATATCGAGTGCTGCTGTTTTAAGAAAAAACAGATACTTTCCAAGTCCAAGACATCCAGCTTTCTGGAGAAGTAGCCATAGCAATAGGCAGCCAACAGTAACTACATCCATAAAGCAGCTCCTGAGGAGTTTGTAATCTGAATGCAGTGGTCTTTGTCATGATATCTATAAGTCCTTGTCCCCCCTCTGACACAGGAAGAAAGACCACAGAGGCCTTTAGCCAGTGCTGCCCAGACCAGAAAAATGAGACACTTTAACCAGCTGAGCAGGTGGAACCAACACTACAAGCTTGTGCCACAGATGAGGCAACCAGATTATTGGCAACTAGAGCTATTCACCTGTGGACAGTTGGGGTAGCAGTCATTTCCATTTAGACAACTTGGACTCAGCCTTTTCCTATACACCCTCCTAGTTCTTTTTTCTGAAAATGTTCATTACCTATAAATAATCCCAATGTCTTAATTCCTTTCCCAGAATATAATTCCTGGCTGGGTTGGAATGTTGTCTGCACACCATTTACTTAGCAATAAGGCCTCACTTTTGTCCCAGTTAACTTTGGATTAAGAACCACTTTCATACAAAGCTAAGCTCTGCCTCAGTTCACACACATCATGCTGGTACTAACAAAAAATATTAACATCATCAGCATGAAAAGAAAAAAACTACTGGAGGACTCTGACCCAAAACCCACTTTCTGCAAAAGATAAATAATCTGATGCAGGGGCAGGCAGCACTACCTGCCTCCACGTAGAGCAGTCGCTGCAGGCGCTGCAGCTGTAGCCGCTGCAGCTGTAGCCGCTTCTGCCTCCTGCTCTGTGTGGGGGCAAGTGATCTTTTCTCTTTTCTCTAAACTAATCTAATCACCACACTTAAAGCTTTTCATCACACCTGAACTTGCATATACCATATAATGTCCCTCATGTTTAACATGGAAAGAGACATTTAATGCCTGGGGTGGACGGTGCAGCCAAGGGGGAAACTTAAATAAACTCATTGTTTATTGAAATCCCACTTTCAGTAACTTGAGAAACTAACCCAGGGTGCTTAACAAAAACCACAACCCTGTTATTTCATAGGGAGGTGTATGCAATATTTCCATGCCCCACTTTGCCCCTGGTGCTATTGACACTTTGCTGTGTAACAGCACCGACTCCACTGATGTGCTAGGCTGTGCCACCACTCGAAATCCATGTCTCATTGTGAGGGACGGCGTTCCTGAGGACACCCCCTACCCGAAAGGAGTTCACAAAAAAGTCCTAAAAAACTATTGATTGTAAACCAAATCCATAGAAACAAAACAATGATTAAGTGGAGATATCATCTGAATTTCAGGAGCGGGACCACACCTCCTTTATGCCTCTTCCGTCCTCAGTCTATAAATGCCCCCTTCTCCAATACCAGCTGCTCTCATTTTCATGCCCCACCCTTCCCTCCCAATTTCCTTCTCTACTCCTCTTCTCCTCCTCCCTTCCTTCATTCACTTCTCGTTAGTACATGGGGATCTGTCCGGCCCGGGAGCCGTCGCCAGTCCCCTTCGAGGCCTTCCCCAAACCGCAGCACCAGTTCATTCTCCTCATCCCTCACCGCTCATCATTTCAGAGGTTGTGGTCCCAGCTAGTGAAAAGTAATAGAAATGTGACAAGAAATTAGAAAAAAAGAACAGCTCTCAACCTCTCAGTCCACATGCTCCACCACCAAACTTCCAGCATGCAATGCAGAGAGAAAGAAAGAAAAGGAGAGGGAAAGGATGGGGCATTTGCCTTCTTTTCCTACCATCAGATCAATCAACATTAGTGTTTTCTGCATTAGTGACAGAGTGCAGGTGTAAAGTAGCATCCATCTAGCCCGTGATTAAGACTGATGCCATGCCAGCAAGATGATAACACAGCATAGCACTGGTAGGAAGAAGCAGTCTGGAATCCATCCCAAAGTGCCATCTGGTATCTCATGAGACAAATCACAGAGAGTAGACAGAGGGTAGACAAGGGAGTGATGCAACTAGGGGCACACAACATGGAACACAATACTAGACACATGCTTCTGAACATACAAAAACAAGCATGTCAGCACTTTCTTAAGACCTGGGATTCCCATCCTAACCATTAACCCAGGACAATTTTCAGTAGCTTCTAATGTATACGGTAATGCATACAATTTCTCATTATTTCTCCTTCTGCATGATCATGGAAGATGATGGGTCACTTGGCCAGCTATCTGAGAAGAAGCCAAAGCCTATCAGGCCCTTTTCCTATAGATCCTCCCAGTTTCTTCTTCACTCACTTCTTTTCCCTCTCTATGTGTTTATTCACCACTTTAATCGTTAGTAATTACTCTAGCTTTACTCCCATGTTGTGCCTTTTTTACAGTCTGCCTCTCTTATCTTTCCCCTCACCTCCAAACACTCGTGGCAAATTGCTGCCCCTCCCCAAGCCTGGTACAGCCAGTGGTTTCTTCCTGTTAAAAGAAAGTCTTTCATTTCCACTATAACCAAGTCATTCAACCACATATGGGGTCGCATTGCATATTTTAAAAAATACATAATAACAATTAGTCGTATGCAAGTTGTTGTCTTTTAGGTAATTTTTTTGACTGACACTTATTACCCTGTATGCTGGAACGGCTTGGGCATATTTAGTCTTTTGTTCTCTTTTTTGTGTTTTTATAATATTCCTTCATGTCTTTTCTGATTTTCACCTCCACCTTATATGTTGTTGTAGTGGTGCACTTCCTACTGGACTCAGAAGCAAATTAATACACCTCACTCACAGCAGGCATGGGACTGTCTTCAGTCGAAGTGCAGCTACTGTGCAAACCAGTCCAGTCTGTGTTGTGTTCCTGTGTGCATTGGTTTCAACCTAATGTGCAGTTTGTTACTTGCGTTAAATAATGTAAATTATTGTAGAGTTAGTGTGTGGATGTCATAGTCAATTAACCCCACTAGGTGTTAACCTATGTGGGGCCAACCAATGTCAGACCCATCAGTTATCTTAGGGCTATCTATAACTTGTCCAAAGAGTATCCATATAGGAAGTGCAAAGAGCAAAATTGTTGTCAGCACAGCCCACGCACTTGAAGCCTGTGCTTTTGCACACAGCCTAAGAGTTTAGCCACACCTAACCACTGTTACATATATTAAATAATGTCACCATAGAAGGAAATCATATTATTTTATATCTTATATTATTATATCATCCAAATGGCTTACTCTGGTGAATTACAAAGTTGAGAATATATATATATATATATATATATATACTTTGATCCTTCATGACATTCAAGCATACACCATCCTTTAATATATAGAGGGATAGAGGGAAGTCAGGATTTCATTAAATTTGCACTATAATGCTTATAGAGCTCTCTTTCAGAGCTGCTCTGATTGTGTAATGGCATTCTCATTAGCATTCAGACAGAGTGCAGGATTGCAAAGCTACTGTCGGCCTACTTATCATTGTGGGGTGATTAAAAAGCAGAGCCATATGTACGCATCAGGCTGAATGAAATACTGTATCTTATCTCTGTATGAAGGTCTTAGTTCATACCACATTTCCAGCTGTTTCAACCGCAGACTAATGCTGGAAAATACCACTGCCATTTTTCAAGGTAAAAGCTCTGTGTTTGTGTTCTTTCTGGCAGTCTACAGTATACAGACTGATTTAAAGAGCAGAGCAAAGCCTATATACTGAGATTAACTAATGTCTACATTCAACTATTATTGTAGGGTCTACTTTACAATATAAAGCACCTTGAGGCTGCTGTTGTTGTGATTTGGCGCTGTATAAGTTTAACTGAATTTTAAACTCGGTAGGGTTTGAGGTATGAATTGTTTTAGCAAACTAACAACTGTATTTCAAGATAAGGGATACTGAACCTAAACAAAGTATGGGCATACTCAATTTTGATGTTTTCTGGGATTGAACATGGTACATGATAGTAGAACTTTACAAGTTTATCACTGATTATATAAAAAAAATTATTTGACAACAAAGGAAGCTAAAGTGGAAAATGAAGGTGAAAATAGAGAGGGTGGAAATGGAAAGTGAATCAAACAGAAATAGAAAAAAATCTTGTCCTCATAATGCATCTTAAAATAGGGGAGGTCGCCCACACAGACACTTTGCTTCTGGGTACTTGGCTCTGATTTATTTATTTTGTTTGTGGTACAGAGCAATCCAATGGGAATTATATAAAGGGAAAACCCTATGCCTGGCCCTCCGGCTTTCTTTATGCGGCTAAGGCAACAGCAACTCTAAAACAGTGAAACCCCACATCATTCATGTCCTTATTACTCTGCTGCGTTTCTGGGAGTGTGAAGTGAGAAGAGATACTGAATTGGTTCCCATGTGACTAGAGCATGTTCCTAATCTCAGAATCACAGTGATACCCCATGAACCTAGTGGTGTAAAGCCTCTGGACAACGGATACTTGTGGGAACACACTGCAATACAGATCATGGACAATAAGTAGCATACAGCATGATTTGTGTGTGATTCATGGATAGTGTTGACATCTTGCAGCTATAACAGAAGCAGGCTGGCCAGGTTATGAGTACTGACGGGAAGAAATTAGAAAAAATAAGTCAAATAGCCTCTAAAATAACTGTGATGAGTCAGGAAGAGATGAAAGATAAAGTTCAGGGCTGTAGCTCATCTTGCAACTCAGAACAGTGCAGAATCAAAGACTTAGAGCTAAACCAGTGACACAAAGGGAGGGAAAAAGTGAGAAAGGCAGAAAAAGCAGAGACATTTTATGGTGTTCTGGTTGAAGGGCTTGATGTTGAGTCCTTGATTTATTTACACTCGAAACAAGACAACAATAGCAAAGGGCTAGGTCTGTTTTAGTTCATCTACCATAATTGTGTATAGAATTATAGAATACTCAGACATCTGCAACCCTGTTTGGGTACAAAATTATTATAGTATTATTGTTCGGCTATGTTAAATATTCACACTAATAAAAAATCAAGTGTATAGGATACTTTGCCAAGAAATATGTTAGAGTACACATTAAAATAAAACAAATACCACAATAGATTAAACCACCGTGGTAATTTTTTGGGATCTCATTGCACACTAGGGTTGCAGCTATCGATTATTTTAGTAATAGAGTAATAATCTATTATTATACCAATTAACTGATTTATGGAAGACTTTCTGACATTAATAGGAGGCAAAAAGACTTCTGACAGTGTTTCATCTCCTAAATGAGGTAGATTTAGTATGTGTTCATGTTTATACGTTTTTGTCCTTGTATGTCTGCATGTTTAAGTGTGCAAGTAAAGTCTTTCAAACCAAGCAAACCTCAGGTCAGTGGATTTTTACTGACTTTAATCTGGAAAGACTTGAAATAAATATCTTCTAGTACACCCTTTTCCCCCTTTTAGACTAACCATGTTTGCTGCAGGTTCCATGTAAAATAGGACGGTTGCTGTCACCCTTCAGGAAGCTGTGTAATTTAAACATAGTATCAGAATAAGTTACCAGCTCATATGCATATTTTAATACAACTTCAAATTTGTACCAAACTAATATTCTTCATTAGAAATATTATCAAGTCTAAGCTAAGTTTTCTTCCCTGGATTATTCATCTATCCTTCAATTTCGACCCACCAATCCTCGCTGAAGTTATTTTACACTCTGCTTTAATCCAAATCAATGTGACTTAATGTGACTTGGTGGATCACAAACACCAAATTGGGCATTTTAGTCAGGGACTGGTCCTAATCCTTGTCTGTGAAACACATCATGTATGTTTAATAATTGATAAATATTTTCACTGGTAATGGAACATACCAAAACTGATGGTAAAGAGAAGGCTTTGTTTGACTTAAACAGGAAACTAGAAACACAACCCCAAATGTTTTCGTCGCAACACATAGATGATTAGATGTCAGTGTTGTGCTGCCCATGAGAGACCAAAGAAGTCAATTAATGCTGTTTGGGTGTTAACTAACTGAGTGTTACATAACTTTATGCATTAGTATGAATCATGCTGTTGAGATGGTGTAAAGTTCCTGGGTGCGCACATATCAGATGACCTCTCCTGAAACCTGAACACCATGACCATCATGAAGAAAGCCCAATAACATCTTCACTTTCTTAGTAAGCTTAGGAAGAAGGCCAGTCTCCCTCGTCCCATCCTCATATCATTTTACCAGGGAACCACTGAGAGCGTCCTCTGCTGCAACATCACTATCTGGTACGGGAATGGAAAAGAAGTCTCTGCAGCGGATAGAGAGGACAGCAGAAAGGATCATTGGAGGTCCTCTCCCACCCATCGCCCAACTCTACAGCAAACACATCATCTGATGTCCAAACAGCATAGTGAAGGACATTTTCCACCCCTCACATGCACTGTTCTCCCTCCTTCCATCTGACAGACGGTTTGGCAGCATAAAAACTGTAACGGCCAGACTGCTTTCTCCCCAAGCAGTCAGAGCCTTCAACTCAGTACCTCCAAAGGACTGATAAACAAAAAAACTTTTAGAAACACCTTACAATACTCACCAAAAGATTCAACAAAAAACCTACAATCTGGACCTAGGAACAATATGCTTATTTGCACAGCTTAGTCACATAGTTACTGAACACATCTATATTATACTATATTTGCAAATTTTACATCTGGCACATTTCTTAGTCCTGTCTTGTCTACAATATCCTGACTATAGCTTGAACCTGATATTTAATACCTACTGCACAATCATCTCACTTTACTGTAATTGCACATGAACATTTCATATTGTCTCTTGTCCTGTCTTTGTTTACTGTACATATATTTGGTAGTAGTACCTTTTTGTCTTTTTAATTTTAGCTAATTTAGCATGTTATTATTTACTTGTAATTTCTAGTTTTATATCTCTTGGAGATATATTTTTATATTCTTATAAATGCACCATGTGGGGCTTAGGGCGAAACAGCATTTCAGTATGCTGTGTATATTTTTGTATTGACAATAAAGACCTTGAATCTTTAAACTATATAATACTATGAGGTATTGTATTTAACAGTATTAAAATATAAGAAAGAGGGTTAACCACTGTTAATGACATGTATTATACTGAATGACATGTATTTACTCTTATGAATACTGCTAAACACTGAATGGATACTGTAGCTAGGTGACTAAGATATCAACTTGCCAGTCATATAGAGTTTCCAGCAGCCTGAAGAAAATGACCATTAATCCATCTGTCACACTGAAGTTGTCAGGGTCAATATTTCATTGATCATGCTAATGCTGGATCAATACCCAGTGGGATCCCAAAGTTACTTGAGAGGCACTTCTAATTAGTTGTGGTAATTGAACCAACTCCACTAGCAGAATTAATGCCATTGAATGGCTGTCATTAGGCATATCTGAACACTGACTGCCATTATCTGCCACCAGAAGTGTACAGCTATGATACAGAACAGCCCTATCCTTCTGCAGTTAAAGGTATAAAACATGTTTTCCAAATAAATAAGATAATTCAGACCCATCTGACAGCATATTCTTCATTCTGCTGTGTCCACTGTTGTGTGTGACCAACCAATTCCAAGACTTTCAAAAGCATATCTGCTTTAGACTTATTATTCAATATTCATTCCAAGAGGAATAAAACCATGCTTTAAATAATACTGAATTATATATCTCTTCATCCTCTCAGATTCATTAGGGAAGCACTCCACTGGTCTTCCACTGGATTGGCATTGTGATGGTTATCTCTCTTAAAACACATCATCATTTCTTTACCTTTATTCTGAAAGAACTCTTTGGAAATGGAAACATCAATGTCTTGTGTTGGGGAACACACAGAGTTAAGACTAGAGCATGCTTTGAGCCTTTAAATCCTTCCTATGGGTAATTCCAAAATCAATCAATCCTACCCTGTCTATAACCAGCAAACAAAAAGAACAAAGATTTTTATCCTTCAAATAGTCTTGGTTTATATGGTCATTGGCATTGTTTTTTAAATTGTAATGAGAGAACTTACTGTTTCCCATGGATACATGGACACTGGACAGTGAAAACATTATTGAAACTTTGCCTCTATATGTCAACAGATTGTTATTTATGAAGTATGCACGATTAACAGGACCCTTAAAGGCCTTCGTCAGGAATTCTATGTAGATGTGGTGAACAATCCCCCTCTGCGAATCGCTAATTTATTATGGTGGAGGGGTTTGTGTGTCCCAGGGATCCCAGGGGCTATGATGTCCAGGTATCCAGGGCCTTTGTAGGGTCTCCCATGGCAAATTGGTCCTGGGTTAGGGACCAGACAAAGAGAGATTTAGAAGACCCCTATGAGTGAAAGATCAAGGCAACAGTTCACCCTGCCCGGGATAGGGTTACTGGGTCCCGTGCCCTGCAGCTAGGCCCGGGGAGGTTGCCCAAGGGCAAGTGTCTAGTGGCCTGGGCCTTAGTCCATGGGGCTCGGCCGACACAGCCAAAAGGGACATAGGCCGATCCTCCTGCAGGCCCACCACACCCGCAAGAGGTGCCATAGGGGTTGGGTGCAATGTGTGCTGGGCGGTGACCAGGAGCAGAGGCCCTGGTGGACTAATCCCTGGCTACCAAGGCTAGCAATAGGGACATGGAACAAGTCCTCCAAGGTATGGAGGCCTATCTACCCCCACCGCTTCCCCTGCCGGTGGCAGACACCCTCGGACATCGGTGCGTTGGTGGCTCTTTGTGTCCGGGGGTGGGCGTCCGGGTACACACCGGCCCACTCCTTGGCGGCTGCTTGTCGGGGCCTGGGGCCCGCTCGGGCCACCTTGGGGGTGGGGTGCCCTCGGCCTCTTGGCCTGGAGCTTGGTCACTCAGGCACAGCTGGTTGCCGGCGGAGCTCACGGACTCGTTACTGCAACCCCCCTGGCATCTGCTCCGTGGCTGCTGGGCGAGGCCTCATCTGGGGGTCTCTTCAGCTCCTTCTGGGATAGTGGCGCGGCTGCCCCTCTGCTGGTCTTCCTTGGTTTCTTGTGTTCTGGGGGCCTCTGGAAGTCTGGAGTCTTGTTCTCCCCCACACTTGCTTCATGCTCTGGAGGACGGGGCTGTGGCTCCCTACACCCTCTAGCAGAACATTACATGAAGGTGTACACACGGGTGCTTACACACACAAACTACTCCCCATTTGGCTCCTATCTCAAAGCACACTTTGCGCTGTCGATCCATCGATCTTACGTGATGCACAATAATGTTTAATATTTAATATTTATTGTTATATTCCCATAGGTAATCGTGATGTTGTTTATTATATTGCTCTCATCTTTCTTCTGCTTGTTTTCTCTTTTTTCTTTCTCAACAGGCGATCCAGGTGATTGACATATGTTTTGGTTTTTTTTGTTTTTTTTTTACTTTTGTACTTATTTTCTTGATTGTTGTTTTTTTGCCCTGTATCCCCATCCCTCTTCTCCACAGTTTTTCTTTTCCTCTTTCCTTCTCTCCTTTCTTTTCCCGAGTCAAGTCTGTCCTGTATTTGACAAATGAAAGTAAAATAAAATAAAAAATAAAAGGTGTATCAAATGGACCACTATCGCAGGATAGTCCATTTGGTAAAGTAAATCCGTTGAGCATCTTTCTTCGCCTTTAGACCATAATTCTAATGGCAAAAGAGCCAAACGGGACAGGCAAAAAAAAAATTAATTAATTAAAAAAAAGCGAATATTTGCATGAAAATGAGAAATATCATTTAGTACATATTTGAATTCTGTTTCCATGTCTTTTTCTTTTTAAACAAATAAAAAAGCCAGTTGAGGTGGTTTGGGCATCTGACAAGGACACCAGGAGGAGGCCCCTGGTCAGACCCTGGACTCGCTGGAAATATTATGTCTCCAGCTGGCTTGGAAACATGTTGGTGTGCCCCCCGAATGAGCTGGAGGAGGTGGCTGGGGTGAGAGAATTCAGGGCTTTTCTGCTCAGACTGCTCTCCCTGAAACCTGAACTCAGATAAGCAGCAGAAAATGGATTAATTAATTAATTAATTCCTTTTCTTTCAATGTCAGTATTAAGAGAGCAATCGCACAGTGTTCCTTAGAGATAGATTTATGAAAGGATCAGAACTGACTTGCATGAACTTCTAAAGCCACCCTTTCTGTGTGAAAAGCAAGAGATATCAACCTTCCTCAAAGCAAATAGTATTGTCCAATTAAATTAGAGGAAGTTACATGGGATGCAAACAGTAATCTATATAACTCAAGTCTCATTACCAATTCACAGATTGAATACCTGAAGAGCTGAGAAGCAAAGGTGTATTGTGTAGAGTTCAAGCTTTCTGCAGTGCTTCGAATTACTACCTTTGGTTGGTCCTTCAAATAAAAATGGGAACTGGAGGCTTTAAGAATACACAGGAGGAACTCATAGAAACACTTTAATAAGGAACCATTGCTTTGAATTTGTTTGCAAGCCCCTGAATCTTAAATCTGCCATAATCATCACATACAGGCAGCAATTCCACCCAATTCCATCCCATCAAGTGCAGCAGCAGCAACTATGGCTAATGCTTGTGTAGCATCACTGGGCAATGAAGGCTAGGTAGCTCACCTGTGAAGACTAGCAGTGGTTAGAGTGACAGATTTACAGAAAGACACAGAAAGAAAATGTAAAAAGACAGCAACAGTGAGTATGAAAATAATGAAAAAAATAAATAGATAAAATAGATTATAACACATAAGTTGAGTTATAAAATATGAGTAATCCTAGAGAAAGACTTCATTTTTGAGGCCATTGCTTTTGTCAAAGGGGATTGTGGGGGCGTGTCTAATACCTAACAATGATGCCTTTGATTTCTGGGAAATCAAGATCGGCCAGAGGAAAACCATCTGAGAAACTCTGGAAACTTGAAAGCTGAACACATAGAGCCTGCAAGCTTGTTATTGAGGTAGCAGTGCAACACAGTGCAATTCCAGCACAAATGTGTAACGCTTCATTACCAGTATGAGCAACAAAGTAGCAAAACAGTCAGTGTGTTGACAGCAATATTGTCGCTGACTTGCAATCGAAGTGTTGCTCTGACCCATGTGGACATTTTCCAGGGGCTTGTGTCTATCTGCAAACTTGGAAGTATGATTGTTTGACCTTTCATCACTTCTACAGTGGAACGTTTGGCACATGAACTTAATCTTGAGTTACCATAGTCATGGCTGTTAACAGAGTGGTGCCCTTTGCTAGGCAACTCTCAGCTTTCAGACAGTCAAGGGTGAAGTTAGGCAGGAGGTCTGAGTTACTGTTCATTTCCTCCACTGCGAAAGTCGTATCCCCAAGGTGTTGAAAAGCTGACTGGTTGACTGCTACATGAGTCACACAGGAAAATAACACCAAGAAAGATCAACATCAGAAATAAAGCCATACAATGAAAAATGCTTAGTTAGCTAATTTTAAGGAAAAGAAAACATTTCATCCTTTAAAGTCCAACATTTTAGGGAAAGCACTAGGCTTCTCAGTCTGAAATTCCAGCTCAGGCTGCTCTCTCACGAACACAGACGAGGCCATCAATCAATATGCCCTACCTGATAAACACTACCTGAAATATATTTTACCAAGGCTTCCTATTTCCCTCCATAAAGCTTATTGTCAGCAAAGCAGCCATGGAGCTGATATGCATATTAGACAGACAGAAGTGTAGCAAGAGAAATTCAAAGAATAAGCAGCATTGATTAGTTAACACAACAGTTATGAGCGTGGAAATACTTCACATAAATCCTCTAATCACAAACCAACAATACAGATGAACAGTTACTTTGAGCAACAGTGGTTTAAAGTATTTTTTGTCACAATAAAGGAAGGAGGAGGAAAACAACGTAGCTAATATATAAAAATCACTGCAGCGAGGATGGGAAATCTGATCAAGGCTTAGCAGGAGGAGAAAAAGATTACAGGCTAATTTGGAGTTAACACAGGAATGGAGTAACACCCAGGTGTGCGTATTCAGATAAGCTTGAAAAGAGGTTTTAAAATATATATGCTTCATTTACATTTCACCTCAAAGTAAGTTGTTGAGGCAATGGTGTCAAATCATGGGAAACAGCTGTGTCAATTTCACCAACACCCACACTTTGCACTGGCAGCAGACTTTGGACACTTTCATGTAATCTTGCAATCAGCTTGACCTAATGCTTCTCAGCATACAGACTCTGGGCCATATGTTAGCAGGTAAGGGTGCTGGATCTACAATTAGAGATGGGGTGGGGGGGCTAGAGGGGTATTAACAATGATAGGGCTTAGCCAGAGAAAAAGAGCTGTCATTTTCAGAAGGAGAGCCTGTCAGTCGCAAGTGCTCATCCAATTACACCAGGAGTGCCCTCTCTTTTGCGTTCTCATTTTCTTCCCTTCCTCTGAATCTTCCTATGCCCTCTGCTTTCCAGAGCACATGATCTCACATTTCCTCTGCTCTCCTCCTTCATCCTTTGTTGGTTCTTAAAAGGTCTCCAGTAATTACTGCTCCTCTCCTTCTCGCTTCTCTCATCAACACGCCTATTTCTATCAACGCACAAAACAAAATCTGTTTCCATATCAGTTAGCATGTTGCATGTAATTATTGTGTAGAAAACACAAAGTGTGGAAATGACTGATTGTGGTTTTACCTGCCCAAACTCTGGGGAGCCACAGCTCCTGGCCAAGAAATAGTCCAGCACATAACTCCAAACCTTTTATATTTTTACATTGGGTTTGTAAGAATTAAACAAATATAATATTTAAATGTTAATAATCAGTTTCTTGTGTATTTAAGCTAATCTGTGAAGAAAAAAAAATAAACAGACACAAAAGATCCTACAAAATTGTCTTTTATCTCATACTGCTTTAATATTGACCCAGAGTATTGAGCTACTGGAGAGTCAGAATAAACTCTAGAGACAACGTTGCCAGCCTCAGCTGTAACAATTACTCCTGGGAGGATACAAGAAGAGAAGCCCAGGGCCAACCACAGCTGGGACTTGGTCCATAGAGAAAACAATGTGACAGCCACAGCATTTGTTCCAAAGAAATAAATAAAAACAAAATAAAGGTAAAATTAAAATGTTCTGTCAGTAATTTAAAGTGTATTGTGAATGATGGGTAGAGGAGACCAGACTAAAATCAAATGGGACTAAAGGAGGGCTAAAGATGGATTGTATTCCAACTCCACCAGATTTGTTTCACCCTGCTCTGCCGGATGCCAACATCAAGTCCTCACAGAAAGGAGGCTGGTTTTGCACACATCACAACAAAAAGATTAGAACAGAGAGAAGCGCCATGTCCAGGCGAGGTAAGACACGCACATACTACCCAGAACTGCGACAAAACATTGGGGGGGGGGGGGCCC
>VUQR01003692.1:11267-42301 GCA_015108515.1 Hemichromis elongatus
CTCACAACAACAACCCCACAGGACCCAATGCAACTAATAAAGGCGGCGGGCATGATTGCAGATGGCGTGCAGGTGCGTCCGCCCATCCCCGCACGCCACCGCAGGCCACGCCCGCCACAAACAGTTTACTAATATTGATTAGTGTTCCATGTAAAAATCGGATTCTTACACTCGCTGGCCATTTCATTAGGTACACCTGTTCAGCTGTTCATTAATGCAATGCATCTAATCAGCCAATCACATGGCAGCAACTCGATGCACTTAGAGGTGTAGATGTGTTGAAGATGACCTTCTGAAGTTCAAACTAAGCATCAGAATGGGGAAGAAAGACGATCTGAATGTGGTATGGTTGCTGGTGCCAGACAGGCTGGTTTGAATATTTCAGAAACTGCTGATCTGCTGGGATTTTCCCACACAACCTGAGACTTGGCTGAAAAATATTCCATTCAACACTTCTCTGGGAAGAAATACCTTGTTGATGTCAGAGGAGAATTGCCAGACTGTTTGGAGCTGATGATGATGATTGCTACAAACAAGGTGTGCAGAAGAGCATCTCTGAACCTACCATGGAATATAGCAGCAGAAGAGCGCAGCAGGTGCCACTCCTGTTGGCTAAGAGCAGGAAACTGAGTGAGTTTGCAGAGGCTCCTGAAAAATTCCACAACAAGTGATTGGGGAAAAATGTTGCCTAGTTTGATTCTCAATTTCTGCTGCAACATTCAGATGGTAGGAGTCAGAATTTGGTGGAAACAACACGAAAGTGTCGATCCAATGTTCAGGCTGGTGCATTGATGTGGAGGATAGTTTCCTGGCACACGTCGGGTACCAACTGAGTGTTATTTTCAAACGGCCTCCAGAGACATCAGATCTCAGTGCAGTAGAGCAGCTTTGGGATGTCGTGGGATCTGAGATTTGTGTCATGGATCTGCAGCAACTGTGTGATGCTGCCATGTAAATATAGACCAGAAACTCTGACGAATATTTCCAACTTTTGTTAAATGTTGTTAAATAACAGTTGTTGCTGTCTTCTTTTAACAACAGTGTATCTAACAGTTAAACAATCTTGGTTCTTTTAAATAGTTCAACAGACCATGTGCTTTATGAAGGCAGGGTTTTTATTATACTGTATCATTCTGTCTTTGCTTTGCCTTATTGCAATGCTGCTGTGCTTCCTCACGGTGTACTGGGTCCTAGTCTCCTTTATGCAGGTTTTACAGCAGACCTGCATCATTTTCAGACTCGTTAATTACTGCAAAAAAAAAAAAAGCACATCTTACTGGTATTTAAAAACAGAGTTATGTAAAGTACAGAAATGTCTTGAAAAGTGATCTGCCTCACTCACTCAGTCCATCAATAATAGACACAAAAATGTATTTTTCTGCTATTTCTTTGTCTGATTAAACTAAAATTTTAGCAGCAGGGTCTTGGCAGTCGACTCGAACACCGCAGCCTTTCGCAGTCGCTCTCTAACCAGCGGCTTGTTCACAGTGGCTGGAGCTTCTGCGTTTCTTCACATCTTCCTGATAGGAGCGTCTAAATGTTGCCAGCAGCAGCATGCATTAATAAAGAGCCTTGAGTGTACCAGTGCAGCACTGAAGGAGCTGTGCACTGTTACTGCTTCAGCTGACTGCAGCAAGCATGCCACACTCCATCACCTGCCTTTGATATTAATATTCAGAGTCATGGATAGGGGCCTGGTGTGAAAGTCCCATCAGTCACTCATCAAATTCATTACTGATCGTTTTAATTATAATAATGGTGCCAAGTGTCGTAGTGTTGGTGATGGCAACAGAGTCAAGCATCAAAGAAAAAACAAAATGGTGAAATGATAAAATGTTAGAGAAGCTCGAGTCATCTCGTCCTTTTTGAATAAAGCTCACAGATCCATTACTCATAATCATAATACAGATTCAAAAACAAAAGTTTAAAATGCAGGACTAATCTGGACATGACACTCCAGGATTTAATTACTTGTCTTCGAGTGCCGTTTTACATTTGTTGCTCGAAACCAGAGTCACCTGGGGTCGTCGCTTATCGTAGGCGTGCTCGCCGTACGACCTTCAAACTATTCCAGGTCCACTCTAGCGGAAAAAATGTGATTCTAAGAAATGACAGTGATTAAAGCCAAAAGGCTCGCACTCTGATGATTTGTGAGCGCCGTCAGGGCAAGAACAATGCAGGTTGTTCTCTTCACTGCCTCTTCGCAGAGACGTAGGGGTTATTAAGGGTTCCACTCGTCGTAGGACACAGCGCAGCTGGTTTCCACTGTTCAGCAATTAATTAGCGAAACACTTTAAAATATTCAGAATCACCGTCTTTCGCAATTATTACACTTTGTTTCTTTGTGTGTGTGTGTGCGTGTGTGTCCGTCCTGCAGCTGCCTTATGCTGCCAGTAAATGGTGTATTTCTGGATCTGAGGAAGCGACATCTGCAGAGTGAATGCAGTAGGGGGGGGGCACTTTGTGAAGCTCCATCTAATCCTAAACCTGCTCCCAGCTGGGACTGACATCAAAGATAGAAGAAGCCTTCTCTGTTTTCTCCTGAGTGTACATCTATCTATATTTCTGTGTGTATGTCTGTCAGTGCTTTATAAGACTGAATGTGGGTGGGGGTAGAGTGGGTGTCATCTGAAGTCTTTCTCCTTCTCTGGAAAATTAGGTATTTAATCTTCTAGAAATATAAAAGATTAGGTCATTTATTTACCCAGGAATGTGTTAGGTGAAGTTGCCCGATGAAGATGTCAACTGAACAGCAAAGATTAAAGATCAAACAATAAGTTATCGCCTTTTCTGACGTGCTTTATATAACCCGCAGCAGGCCTTTAAAAACCGACTATTTGTTCATGCGTCTGTCAAAGCGCTGCCTGCCAACAGACTGCTTTATAAATCAAATCATGTTCACCCTAACTTGTCTCCCTCAGGTCTCTCTGAAGTGCAGAGCTGCAGAGGTTTCCCAGTGGGTGTTCCAGAGCTACGAGGCGGTGCTGAAGAACTGAACAAACAAAACCGTGCATCCACCCAGCCGCAGCCCTCACAGACTACCATCTCTCTCTCTCGCTTGACCCACGAACCACATCACAGCCTCATGCAGCGCTGGGAGCCTCTTCCTGCTGCGTTCGGTTGGGACGCTGCAGTCCTCATGTTACCCAACCATTTCATCAGGATGGTTAATGGGTCTATCGGCCCTTCCTTTCTCGTTTGCTTTCTTCCCTTTTTTTTTTTTCTTTTCATCCAAAGCTGCAGAGAGATGTGGTTCGCTTTCTTGGTTGCCCTTATCCTGTCCCCATCTTTGTTCACACCACATGCTTCAGTTTCAGGAAATCATCCCCAGCTAAATTATCTGAATTCAGGTCCCCCGTTCTCCCCTGTCTGAGCCATCCCTAAACAATCTTTATTTGTTTTTTTGGGGGGGAGGGGGTGGCAGATGGCTGTGAATGTTTCTCTGCAGGAGGCTCTTTTATCCTTTTCAAGCCCCACTACTCTCTCTCTCTCTCACTCTCTTTAGCAAATTGGTATCTATTTTTAGCACCTGTGATCAGCAGGTGAATCATCACTTTCACCATATTTATTTGGGGGTTAATTTCAATTATGATGTCAGAAACAAGAGGCTTTGACTAAACTTTTAGCTTCTCTCTCTGTGAAGGGGATAAAAGGCTGCGTGGACCTTAGTAGAGCCACATAAATACATTTAAAAAAAATTACACTATTGTTTTTGTCTTTTATAGTTTTCTTTTAGTATCTGGTTATCAGTGGGATTATCGTCTGTCCCCGAAAACAGAATGTTTGTTTTTCCGTGTGCATGGAAACTGTGTGTTACTGCGTGTTTAATTTTTACATCAGTATCGTGACATTTTATAGACTAGCAGCAGTTGTCCTCCGACTGCTCTCTTACTCGGTCATTCCATGGTTTAATTTGTGTTCGTAGTCTCGTTTAGCACACATTCTGCAAACTGGAAGAGAGGCTCAGGTGCCGAGAGTTTTATAAGTGCTTGCGTGCTCTGCGTCAGCAGCGCCGGCCACCCTGGGCTCTCTGCCGCTTTGCTCTCCGTGTATCCACGCAGCAGCTCTCTCGAGGTCCACGCCTTACCTGACATGAAGGCTCAGGTGGAAAATAAAAAAGCAAAACAACTGATGCCATAGTTTGTAACACTTCTGAGTCACAAGCGCACATGTAGGTAGCAGGCAGCGTTCGCTAAAACAAAGCTGGATCAACATGCGACATTTTTGTTTGAGCTGCAGGCTCCGCTGATTAATTTGATTCCTTTTAGCGAGCTGTTACACAACATCTACTGGATCAGCACGGAGGCTGTGTATTCTGAGTGTGTGTCTTTGTGTGTGATGCAGTTGATACATATGACATGCTGTACAAAAAAAAAAATCACATGTTTAATCAGTTGTTTGTTTTTTCATTGTTTGAACATCATTTGAAGAACTATTAAAAGTCTTGATTAATTCACGTGTGTTTTGTTTTTTTTTTGTTTTTTTTAAAGTATTTGTACATTGTCACAAGTTCAGTTTTTAAAATGTAGATTTTTTTTTCCTTCCATCCTATTGATGCTGAAGTCCCAGTGTTAAAGGATGTGAAACATTATCTCAGTTTTATTTGCTCCCCTCCGGCCCTCGAGGACTTGGAAATCAATGTGCACTGTTTTCACACACCCGCCATAATCGTTGATGACCTTTGCGGCATTCAGCGCTTTTCTCTCTGGGCGCCACAGCTCTGCTCTGGTGTTATTGACCGAGCGCGTCCGCAGCTTTGCACGCAGAAGTTGACAGATTCTCAGTTATGCTCAGCTTTGATCCAGGAGCGAAGTCTGAGGTTTATCCATCACAGAGTGCATCCTCCCAAAAGTCCAACCTGCTTTGGAAAGCTTAACAGAGATTTCCCCGCATGATCCAACAATGCTCACAAGCACCTCTCAGCTCAGATCTCTGACTGCGCAAATCATAAAGGTCAACAGAAATCACTGACCAGAGCAAAGTGAAGCTGTGACCAGTGTCAGAATTTCTTCTGCTGTAATGTATGATCCATATTATTGATCGTCTAACGTGAATGACTTCAAAATTGGGCGGTACTTTAACGTCATTTAGTAAATGTCTCCTCTGTATGAGAGAACAATCATTAACTACCAAACCACAAATGTTATTTGTGTGACTGTCAGGGAAGTAATCACAGTATTTTATCTCTTAAATAGATTTACTGAAGTGTTGGGAGGATAAATAGAGAAGCTGAAGCCCTTTTTTTTTTCTTTTTTTTTTAAACGTATCTAGTTACTAAACTGTCAGATCAGTTCTATTTATAGTCAGTGGCAGGAGTCTCACACACATTTTAACATCATGGACTTGGTTTCAGTGAAGCTATTTGCTCCAAACTTTTCACCTTAGTTTCATTGTAAAGAAGTTTAAATACACATTTAATTTCTGAGCTCTCTTAAGAGAAAAGAAGTGCAATTAAAACGGCGGGTCTTTATTTGCTGTGGAAAATCAAAGCAACTTCCCAGCATGAACTGACTGGGATTACACTGTAAGAAATTAAGGTAATTATCCTGAAGTGAAATAAATAATGAAAAGAATAAAATATTGCATTTTTACTGCCACCTCCAGAAAATGGTGTAGATGGTGGGAAAGGAACATTTTCATTATTAAATAGAACACTAACACCAATAACCAAATAATAAAATAAACCTCCATTTACTTAGTTTATCCACTACTTTGGCATGTGGAAGCCAGTGGGTTACGTCTGTCAGTAAGAAGATTGAAACAGATGAAGATACAGGTAAAGGTATCAAATTTATGCCCTTCTTCTTAGAACTTTCTATATTTTCCAAAACCGTCTACTGAGCTGAACCATGTGCCAACTGGGTCTTATATAGCACATTTCTACTCTGAGCACTCAGAGTGCTTCATACAACTTATCTCATTCACACCCATCCATATTAGTCCTTTCTATCTAACATTCATACAGTAGACAACAACTTAGGGTATCCTTCCTAAAAATATTTGAGTAGCGCAGCGACCTGTTCCACCTCCTGATCTACAGCCACCCATCATCAGCTCCGTTACACGTTCTGAGCGTAAGTTCATACATTCAGCTTAGTCTTTATCTTGACATTTTCCAGATTTGGCATTTATCACTCAGTGGCAGCTCGTCTATATTCCTCATTTGTGATGTTTGATAATCGATTTTCTGATAAAACATGTTTATAAACAAAGTCTTTACCACCTCGTAACGTCATACTGTCATTTATTTTGACTTTAATCTCCTTCTTGTGACATATTTAAATCTGGATTTATTGAGCTCGTTTCTTTATTCTAAATAACGTTCTTACTTAGTGTCATTTTTAAGAACTTTGTTCTGTAATATATTTATTTTATTCAGCCAAGTTGTTTTTCATATTTTAGCTGCTGCAACACAATCTATTTACAACTTGCAGTATAAATAAAGCTTTTATTTTATTTTCATTAAAGTAACTTAAAATGCAGTGTGTATGCTCCTGTTCTTTTTACTTTTTATATTTATTTTAAGTACTCCCATTTGCCTATTTTCCACGGGTTTATGTTCTAATAGGACGTGACTTGTTAAAAAAAACAAACGGATAAAAAAAAAAGGTTACTGACTCACTATGCTGTCCTGTGGTGCAATTCCTACTTCAGTTTCAGCTTTTATCTATCCAACACAAGCAGAAAGGCTTAAGATAAAGTAGGCTTTAAACTTTATATTTTCTTAAATTTTAAATGTATAAAAACCACCTTTACACATTTCACCAGCAAAACCCTGGAAATTTTCTTCCAACTGATTTGCATTCAGTCATGTGTAAGTAAAAGAAACCACCGACAGTAGCTCTGGGTTCATCCTGAAAACTGGATCTAAAACGCTGTCCTTGTGAGCTAAAACATGCAAACCTTTCACAAAAACAGTCTCACACTTCTCTGAAGCTCGTCTCAGTTATTCTGAGGAACCATAAATTGCGCTGCGTTTATTCCTCAGCTTTGTCTGTGGTGCTCCGCAGTCAGCCTGCAGTGATTGATGGGACACATCCCGCCTCCCGTGCCCGAGGACCCTGTCCGGTCATAAGTCACCTCACAGGTATGATGTTCAGTCCTGCGCCGCCTCTCTGTGACCCTGGCGCGGAGATGATGTATAGCGTGTGGCCTCTTCCACCGCTATTTGTTTGCGGCGTATGGGAGCTCAAAGCTTTTACACGCCTTGTGCACTACATGATCCTATTGGACGAGCGGGGCAGTGGATATTGCAAATGATGATGGAGAGAGAGGGGGGAGAGGGAGAGGGAGGGAGGTGGAGAGCTCCTGTCTTTCCAACGGCAGACACGCAGCGCTCCTTAAGACTCCAGATGCCTTTACAGAATACGCGCCGCTGTTTACTGTGCGAGCTGCCTCTCCTGTCCTAAATCGATCGCTGTTATCGAAAACCAGAAGATTATGGGGATGGCATCCAATCCGGGAACACGTGGAAAGATTATGAGACGAGCGGCTGCGCGCCCGTCCTCATTGTGATGGAGGAGCGCGGTGGTGCATCGCTGGGGATGAGTAAAAGGTGCGGAGGAAATAATCAACGAAGACACTGAGAGCTCCTGTGCGTTTGGACAAGGTCATCAGAGTACAGCCTTGGCGGGATTATGTCCATGTGGAGGCGACAAGGGCGGACTTTTATGCTTCCTCTCCGGGGACGAGGTTGCCTGGGGGTGTCCCCTGAAAACCAAGAGTTTCTCTCCTTGCGTTGGCTAGCACAGGCGGCGAAGAGCCCATCCACTGGTAGCTGAGCTGTATTTTTGACCATCTGCTTACCTTGGAGATAAAAGTTTTCCCGCTGCTCGACGGGTGGGTGCTCTATTCTCCCACCGACTCTTCTACTGAACGCAGCTGAAGCCAGTTAAGGTGATTTAGTGGGTGCTGGTTAAAGGGGCAGCGGCGGCGGGTGGGTTGAATTCCACCAGAGAAACAATAGGAAAAAAGACAAAATAAAGATTAAAAAAAAAAGAAGAAAAAAAAAAAAAAAAGGGGGGGGGGAGGGGAAGGAAAAAAAAAAAAAAAAAAAAAAAAAAAAAAAAAAAAAAAAAAAAAACAAAAAAAGAAAAAAAAAAAAAAAAAAAAACATAAATTAAATAAAAAAAAAAAAAAAATCCAGCCAATGCAAAATGTCAAATCTTCCCCTGACAACACTGTCGCCAACACCTTGTGTATGTGTGTTCACCAGATTTCTTTATTTTACTGTATAGAAGCGCTTTTTTCTTTTTTACACGCCGGCCCCTCTGGATCAAGCACAGGTGAGGCGTGATGAGGAGGTCCAGAGGTGGCCGCTGAGGCCAAAGTTAATGCAGCTGGAGAGGTGAAGGGGTCAATGAACGATCGAGACGGCGCAGCAGTAGCGTGATGGAGAGGGTGGGGGAACTCGGTGGCGTCATAGCACTGTGCTCTCAGACTCTTCCTCCGAGTCCTCTTTGCTGTTGGCCGACTCCAGCTGTGCCACTGAGTTCCTGAAGGGGGAGATGTGGGTCAAGTCAAAAATACTGTCCAGTTCCATGTTAATGACGGGGATGTCCAAGTTGCAGAGGGAATCTGGCAGAGCAGAGAGAACAAGCAGAGGATAAGCAGACAGATAAAAACCATGCAAACAGAAAAAAAAGATCCTTCCAGATGTGATTCATCAGCCCTGAATGATGTCACACACAGCAGACGTCCAAACCAAGGTTGGAAGCGTGAAGAAATAAATTTAAAATGCATGACAGGGATTCCCAGCGTAAAAAGTGTATGCGGCTGTTGAACATCACCATTCCCTAATGGTGGGGCAGGGGTGTCAAACATGAGGCCCAGGGGCCAGAATTGGCCCAAGAGAAGACTCCAATCTGGCCTGTTAGATGACTTTGTGAGAGCTTGTGTCTGTGTGGAGCTAGCTCTGTGTAGAGGGGACAATGACCCAACAAACACTAACTATTAATACAGTTAGATCATTTTGGCCAAGCTAGCACTTTATGCAACACAATTAAGATTTCCTGTCACTGAAATGAATGAATCTTGTGGCTATTTGTCAAAATCAAACTCAGAATCCTGCTGATGTACCACATGGACTTATTATATGCAGGCAAAAACAAATTACCGAACAATATCTGTGCAGTTTAGAGGCTCTTTTTATCCACTGCAAGCAAGCAGGCAACAAAGGGTCATGGCTTCTGAGGAAAAGCAAGTTCAGCGTAGCCAGGATCGCTTTCTGTTATCTGGATTCACCCTAATGTTAACAATCAGGCTAAACCCCAGCGCATATCAGTCTAGCTATGAGAATCTGACCAGACACTTTTATCAGTAAGAACTGGAAAAACTGTTCTTACTGATAAAAGTGGAAAAGTAAAAACTGCTATTAAAATAGAGTTTAACCTCTGTTAACCCACAAAAGAAAACCATCAAAAACTCAAACTGTAAGGCTGACAGTAAAATCAAATGGTTTAAAATTAAGAGGCTCAAGGGATCTTCCAGGAAAGGTGGTGCTATTTTACAGAGAACTGATTGGGCAGTAGGTGATGATTTCATAAGTGAACATTTCCTGCTTCCAGTTAGGTCTATGTCATGTTACCACGGTAACCTTCATAATACTGAAAACTCCAGGCTACACCTGAAGCTACCTTGATAAGCCGAGCTCTTGCTTCATATTACAGACCTTTGTTCCTTCTCTGATCCCATACCTGCTTACCTACCTATATAATCCAAGGAGCCCCTTACAAAGCAAAAAACAACAAGCAGTAAACTAATAAAATAAATAAACAAACTATGCCATGCAGTACATGTGTAATTACATAATATTTGACTATAATATTGACAGTGAAGACATCTAATGTGTAACATGTGATGGAAAACTGGGGCAGACAGGAAGTGCACTGACTGAGGGACAGAGGTGGAGTCGGTGGGAAGCGTGAGGTGTGTGGGGTGACTGATGAAGCCAGGGGAGAGGAGGGGCAGCTGGAGCAGGGCATTATGGGTGGGAATCCTAAGCACGAGAGAGGCTATGATCGGTGGACAATTCGATATGCACGCCCATGTAAGCCATGCATCAGTCTCAGCCACCATGCAAAGGCCAACAAAATGAGTAAAAGGTGGACTGAACACAGCACCTGTATGGTCATATGTGAGTGAGGCTGCCGTAGAGCAGCAGGTAATCTTAAATCTGCATCTACTGGCAGCTTCACTGTGTTGTGAGCATGTCAGCGGGCGGCTCCATGTTTGGGGTTTGAGGCTACTGAAAAGGAGGGGAAGGGAGGCTTTAGCACAGAAACTCCTGCTTACCCTAAAAGTCCCTCTCACACACAGAATCACACTGAACCTCTCGCCTCATACCGCTGCAGGTGAGACGATAGGAGGGGAAAAAATTACATGAAAATCATGATTAGAACCTGCTGGAGATGGAGAGGCATACAAATTCATAATACATGATGGAGGAGGACACCAAAGTATAGTCTGCTGTTATTCTACATCTATCACTATTGCCAATAAATGCCATGAAAAGACCAAAAATAGTGTAAATACATCCAAGTACACAAGCTTAAATAATGAGAATTCATAATATTTGTCAAACTATGGCATATTATTTGTTAAAACTACATATAGGAGAAAAAATTAATCTAAAAAATTAGGAATACAAAGTTGTTAAAAAAACAAGTTTAGCATTACCAGTGGACATGCTTTCCCCAGGAGACAGACCGTCCAAGAGCCCTGACGAGTGCTCCAAAGGCTGGGGACTAGTGCCAGGTGTGGAGGGAGGCTGAGGAGGAGGCAGGCTGGGTCTCTGCCGGGGCGGCTTCGGGGTCGGTCTGGCCTTGGTGAGTGTCCCAGCCAATGAGGGCGGAGAGGACAGAGACGGGGTGGTCACCATCTGCACCTGACTGGGGGAGCCAATGGTGGCGTAACCTTGCGGGTAGCTGAAGCCATATGGGGAAGGAGTGCTGGGAGGAGTGGGAGACAGGCTAACCGGAGATGGTTGACCTGTGGACTGGTCGGACATGGCTCCCGTTGGGCAGTAAGGGCCTTTAGGCGGTATCGGAGCCAGCTTCTTTGCTGTAAAGAGACCACCAAGAAAAAACATATGATTCCCAACATAAAAGTCCTCGTTAGTTACGAAAAAGTTATCAGATTGAACCAAAGTCATATTTCCAATATAAAAGCACCCGGTGAGTTTTAGGAATTTACCAGCATAATCTGACATCTTTGTTTTTCAGTTACAGTAATTTAAAAGTGTGCCTAAAAGTGTGGGATTTTCATTACGGAAGCTATAAAAAAGATACATAAGTAAAATGTTTAACAGGATTTAATAGGATCACATTTTTATCAGTGCAACAAAATAAATGCAGTATCATGATTACCACTAAAGTCAGATTTTCAAAGTAAACCCTCTAGTTAGCTTTTATAACTTAGACATATTATACTTCTAATGCAAAAGGATGCATGTGTTGGTGTGTCAGTGTGTGGTGCTAAACCAAAGTCAATGTAATTCAAATGTTTGTTATCTTCAGGTCACATTAACAGATGCACTAATGTTTCTGCATCGAGCGCGACCTCATGTCATTCTTTTCTTATGTATGAAGCTGTTTTTTTGGTAAAAATTTCCCACATATCAAATCATAGAAACATGATAAGTGATGTGTGAAATCAAACTTGAAGTGTAACAGAGATGCTTGCCTCTTCTTCAGTCTAATAAACTCTTTAGATCCCCAGACAAATTTACCCATCAAATTGCTCATTAGTTATAATACCTGCCTTAATTAAGCCCTTCAACCACACAGCACCAAGTCAAGTTTATTTCTTCAAAGTAAACATCGCCCTCTATCCTTCGAGTTTGAGGATATTTTAGCAGATAAAACTCTACTGCAGCTGTCAGTCAGTTATAATGTGGTTTTCCAAGGGCTTTCCTCCTCATTTGTGCAGCAACCAGACTGGAAACAATGAATGAAAACAAACTTTCGCAGATTTACATCCTCTTAACATGAGAGGTTCCACTGTAGCTTTAAATGACCCCATTGTATAGTAAAGCACTATACAAATACAGGCCATTTACCATTCACAGCACTGAGTAATAGGGAATAGACACTCCCACAAGGCTTAAATATGGGACTCTCCACCATTTGACCCTAGAACTGAAGAAGCTTCTCGGATGAGAGGTGAAACGTCTTCAAGCAACCTAAAGTCTTTTCCTTACAGCTCCTTAGACAATTAAACAGATTCTATTAGAGCTTGAGCGACAGCTAAATGAACACTGTGCTGCATCTTTTCTGCTAATGTCACAGCACGGGGCAAGGTGCAGAGTTTTTAAACCCCCCAAAGACATTACTTTTACTATTTTTACTATTTTTTGAGAGCAGCTGAAATCCCAGTCATACATGCCCAGTTGTGTTACCTCTCCTCAAGGTGTGTGGACTGTGGTCAGAGAGCTGTGGCTGTCCACTAGAGGTCACTGCTCCCTGGAGTCCCTTCTGTCCAATCACTGGAGACAGCTCCTTGTTCTTCAAAGTACTGAGGAGAGAGTGAAGGACAAGACACACACATTATGATACACTTTTTTTCTGTTGTTTACTGACCCTGCCTCCATAAATCTCTTTGTTTAAAAAAAAAAATAGAAACATTTATGAGAGCGCCCATAATTCAAACTGTCTGGGTGACCAGTGTTGCAGATGGACACAGTTGTAGTTTATACAGTCGAGCATCTTGATCAGTAAAAAAAAAAAAAATGAAGGAAAGAAAAATTAAACATATCCTGACAGCTTAATGGATTTTTCCTCACTCCTCCAGCACAGTGCAGCCAGAATGCCAATGGGAAGAAGGTCTTAAGGTCAAAACATAACCAGTTTACTCTCTGATCGACTGACTCTCCTCAGCTACACCTTAACACACTTTCACTCTTCAGCAAATGAGGCATGGAAGGCGACCAAAGCAGCTGGCATTCAAAGGGAACCTATTATGTCAATACAATATATGGATTTTCATATTAAACATGGCTAAAGTTTCAAAATAATGAGGGCAGCATATGTACATATAATATCTGTGAGCCAGAACCTCAGGCTACTATTTACTTTTTGGACACTTTTTTCTGCTTTTGGCTCTGAGTGATGTCAGAGAGCGTGGACAGAGCACCTGCTGTTCAAATCTGCGGCAGAAGATACAGATGTTTTCTGATACTGACTAAGACGTTTTTAACTATTCTGTAACATCTCAGGACTGACAGAACTGTGACCTCATCTTTATTTAAAAGACGCTTTAAGAGACTGTGGTCGTCTGGTTTTGTCTGACATGTGGTAGTTACCAGTGTGTTCTTCCTCCCTCTTATTTAATGGTGGCTGGTAATCAGCTTGCAACCTTATATAAGGGGAAAATATTTATTTTAAGGCAAGAAATATTTATGTAATACATTGTGCTACAAAGACGATTTAAATATTCAAATATATATATATACATAATTATAAAGCATAATAGGTCCCCTTTAAACTCACATTAACATACTAAAGAAAATGATGCTTTAAATCAAAGCAGATGACTGATTTTTGGGGTTTCCTTAAATATCAAACAGTGCTGTTTTGCTCCTGGATTCATCATTGCGTTCACATTCAAAATCGCAGGGCTCACTGACTCATTAACACTGACTTTTATAATCACCGAGTGAAAGCTTTAGATTCCCTTTGTTGCCTGGCAACAGGCTCCTGAATAACCCACTTACATGGAAAGTTATGGATTGCATATATGAGAGCAAAATTAAAGATGGATGTGATGATGGAATCCTTAAAGTGCTTTGACTTCTATAACTGACAGCTGCAAACCAAGCAAGTTAATAGGACACAGAGTAGGGTGGCGCTGATGGGAGTTTCTTTTATTCTTTTTTTTGAACCATCCCTCTCTCCTGCTTCCTTGTCCCTGCGGGGGCCTCTCCTTATTTGTGTGTGAGTGGTGTTGGTAGTGGGAGCGGGTCGAGCATGGCTCTGTATTTACCTCGTCAGCTTGGCTCCTCTCTCCCGGCTACAGGCACAGGCTGCCCATGGAGGGGGAGCAGAGAGAGGGGTGCTGGGAGTTTTCGGGGAGCCAAGGAAGAGATCGTGACGAGTGAGAACGAGCGGGGGTTTGATGTAAAGGGCGGAGCCATTCGTTTCGGACGGGGGCGCATGCGGAGCGTTAGACGAGGAGGCCGGTTTGGGCAGGTGCAGGGAGTTTGGTTTGGGGTTGGAGTTGACGTCAAGCTGCTGAGGGGACGGGCACAGGGAGTGAGGGAGCGGGGGTGGGCTGCACCCAGTGCGGCGGGGTGGAGGGGATGGGCCAGGGGGCACGGATTCAGGGCTGGGGGCAACGGGACGCAGACCCGGGGGTGTTCGGGTGCGGAAATGGTGGTGAGGGAGCGAGTAGGAAGAGCAAGAGGAGGACGAAGAGGAGGAAGAAGAGGAAGAGGGGTAAGGGGGAGGCGGCCTCTCCTCCTCTGGGGAGGGGTAGGCGTAACAGGAGTCCGACCAATTGGAGGATGCATCGTCTGAACTGCAATGATAGAAATATCAGTGATTCAAGCGGATGAATTCATTAGTTCTAGGACGAGGGATTTGTGGATTTGAAACTTTAAGTTTGGTCCATAACGAGGGAAAAGTCAGGGGAAAAAATAAGGTGAGGAGTAATTGTTGTTGGGACAGTGAAGTGAAGGTTCCAGGAGGGGAAGAGCACAAAGAAAACAAAAAAATAAAACAGAAAATCAGCCACCTCATCCATTGCAGGCTCCTGCGACAATGGACCGTTATGCTGCTAATGATGCTCGGACTGATGGCAAAAGAAAAAGAGAGATATGATCCATGCACATGCAGCAATAAATCGCTTTCTACTGAACTGTGGATGAACCTTTCAACACATTTTGGTTAAACCAAGCCCTAAGTAGAAGTGAAATCTTCACATGATATGCAGTATCACCATTCAGGCAGAAAATTAACACCACACGTGACTCAGGAAATTCAGGGGGTGAGGAGATGCTGAAGTGAAAAGAAGTTCTAAATGGCATGCTTCATCAGGGTGGGTTCACACAGAGGTGAGGATGAACGACAGACAAGAAAACAAGGGGTGGAGGGTGGATGGGTGGAGGTTGGAAGGGGCAGACAGCGCAGTTTGGGTGTCATTTGCAGGGCGCGGCAGCAGACGCGGTGACGAGCGAGCAGCGGCAGCAGGTGTGTGTGCGTGCGTGGAACAGGAGTAAAGGAGGGGTGTGGAGGTGAAACAGGAGGAGGGGTGGGGCCACAACTGCCTTACCTGGCTCGGTCGCTGCTAGTGGGAGGAGGGGTGGGGGAGGGGGAGGCTGAGAATTCCCCAGGCTGCTCGGGGATGAGCGCGTCAATGGGCGGGGTGGGGGGATGCACGCTCGGTGGCGTGGACAAGGATTTACGCGTAGACGACGATCCCCTGCGTGACACCCAAGAAGTGTCCATCACCCTGACACCCATGCTGCAGTGGGACAGAGACGCACAGCCAATCAAGTCAAAGGGCGTGTTGTGTGTGTGTGGTTTAAGGGTCAGGTTTCCACACCCAAAACACATCATCGGGGGGGTAAAAGGGATCGGCTTTCCTGTCTCTCATTTATATCAGCGCATTTAAAAAAGACTGACCCCAGATCAGCAGATAGGGTTGCTCGGCTTCACTCACACGATTCCCAGCATGCAACAAGACACATTCTCCTGCACGATGATCGTAAATAACTGAGAAATGGTGCATATTTCTAATAACTAAACAAACAAAAAGTAGTTTAGATGAAATAGGATGTGCGTTTCGGCCCTTTTCATTATAAGTGCAAATCAGCAGAATTAACTGATGGCTGCATGCAAGTTGAAAAATCTGGGACTAAAGAAGAGAAGGCAAAGAAGGACTTTGCAAAGCAGTGTGTGACATCACAGCAGCTACATCCATCTTTTGTACTGTTAGAGGTTCAAACTTAACAACATACAACAGGAAAAAAAAGTTTTTGGTCTCTAAAAATATTTTTTCTGCTCATGAGAACAGTATGTTGACTCAGGGCTTCAGACAGGTGGTGCTAATCTAGTGCATTCTGCAGGGTTTGTATTGCATTTGTCCTGGGCTTCATTCTAACTGAGGAAAACAGTCATTGTCAAACCAATTACTTACACATGTACTTTCCTGTGTCATTAAGACAGAATTGATTAACCTCATATAGGTCTCTTGGCTGTCTAGGGTTTGAGGAAAAGATCGATGCCACACTTAAGGTTTGTCAATTCTTTTTAGGGCTTGAGCTAGTTTAACATAACATGGCATGAAGTCTTTTGGAACAGCAGGCCAAAGGCTACCAAATCCACCCACCACTGTTGTATCAATATAGTATTACACATATATATATAAGCCAATGCACAAATGCGTCAAAACTGCATTCCTTCAAATGGCCAGGAGGTGACTCTTCCGGATCAAAAAAGAAGTCAGATTCTATAAAAGTAAAACTTTTTTAAGTTAATGCTTTGAATTGCTGTGTTTCTTAGTGAATACAGCAAGATTTTGTAAATTATGGCCCTATTTAAAGTAAACTAGAGGATAAATGTTGGTGTTGCTTCTGTTCACTACTTACTCTACTTCAAAACTATGTGTGATGTCAAGGTGGCTACTTTAAAGTCAACAACTGTCTCAAGCTGGATACTTTGTCTGTACACTTACCATAAGTACACAAGTATACTGCTACTAGTCTAGTAGTAGTGTTGTCTTAATTCAAACACAAAAGTAAACTGAGTGTTGATGCTAACTTTTCAGGGCAATGCTGCAGGTCATAAATCACTAAACCTACTGAGTTTTCCTTTGTTTAAAAGAAGCATCCTCTAATAAATCTAGCATGCGTTTTGGACAACTGAATATTAGAAGAAGAAAAAAATTCCATCACATGTAGACAGCTGACTCTTGCTGATGGAGCAGAGATGTGCTGGAGGGCTGATCTAATTAGGAAAAGCTTTTTATTTAATTACTGAAAGGCTGCACAGTGTACAAATGGTTGACCACAAGTAGCAGAGGTGCCCCTACCCAATCAGCACTTAGACAATAATGCAAGGTCAGTAAAAATGATAGTGTTTTACCCTAGCTAAGCTAACTGGCTTCCGTTTCAAACAGATTACCACAAAAACAAAAACCCCTCAATGAATGCGATATGAAAAAAATAGTAACTGTAACTACGCAGTCAGGTGAGATAAGCAACAAGAGGCTATTATATCCACAGGCTGAACAAGTCAGTCCAGTATCAGAAACTGCAAAGAGGTCTTTTTACTTATGTAAACACAGAGACACAGGCCTGTTTGTTCATGCCCCCCAACTCTGCTGAGACACTGAACTACACCAGTCCAAATATATCATCTCACACGCACTCTTATGAAGCAATACACAGTCAGACACATGACAAATGAGAGACAGCTCGTTTCAACGTGCAGCTGAGACGAACAGATGATGAAAAGAGCGACGAGAGGATGACTAGAGGAAAAGGAGCTATACCGTACCTTTGTATCTTCCTAATGCTGCAGTGTTAAAACAGAGACAAGCACAGTGAGGACACGAGCAGAGACCACGATAGACTCGTCCGCTTGGACTTGTTAACAGCATTGTTATCAAAGACGTTAAACAGGATAACACTTAGAGAGAGGAGGAGAAGAGTGAAATATGGAGGCTTTAACCATGTCGAAAACTAAGGAAGAAATTTAGCTATAATCAGGTCAATGTTTCCCTGCTGGATACAGTAAAATCCCCCAAAACACGCCAGAGGTCTCCTGCAGCTGCAGTGAGTCTTTAGTAAGCTTTGTTTCTTTGCAGTGGTAGCAGGACAGTGTAAAGGGCACAGAGTAAAAATGACTGGCACTTTGTGTTGACATTCCTTTTTGTTGGTGTCTGATCGAGCATTTCTACCGATATTACCAACACAATAATTCAAAGCGTGTACACACAGTCTGGGAAGAAGCAGGTTTTATGGAGGATCTTTCAAAGATGGTTCTGTAACCCATAGCAACAATTGCTATAGGTAGAGACCCTAATGCAGCATCAGTCTTTTTTATCAGTTTACACAAAATACAAAAATCTCAAAATAACATTTGTAACTGTTGTCCTAAAAATGAACAACTTTCCCAAAAGACCCTACCAAGTCATCAAACATCAGTAGGGGTTAAAGTGGGATTTGACAGGTGGAGGAGTCCTAAGATCTGCTGTAACAGGGAAACAGGAGGAAAGGACTAACTTAAAAAGGCTTTGACCGGCTTCATCATACAATACACATAAGCAGATGCTAGAAGACCGATCATAGCTGCTCTCCAACCCCTGGCCAGTATAAAGATGGACTTCAAGCAGTTTTGTTTGGGACCAAATCCTGCAACTCAGCAGATATCATGAAGTACTTTTATTCAGGTCTCAGTAGAGTGAATGAGTCCTAAAACCTGAAAATGAGTTAGCATATTGCTATTCTAGTTCCCTGAGCTCGCAGGCAGTGGGTTCTGAGAATGTTCAGGGTTTTTTTTTTAAATGCTCTAATAAATTCTGTTGTAGGTTTTGCTTTTTTGACATTTTCATTTTTTATTCTATTGCAAAAATTACGTATGTAAATACCTGACTCGTGAATTTTCAAGCTTTTACTTCAGAAGATATATGGCTAAATGAGGGAAAATAACATTCAGGATAATTGTGGTGCACATGGTCGTGATTTAGCATTAGCATTGCACGTCTTGTGATTGATTGAATGAATAAGTGCTATTAATCAGATTATGTTGTGTAAGAAAACATGCAGGTATCATAAATTTTTTTTTGCAGTACGGTTAGTCAGTGTATATTATCTCTAGTCTAATGGAAGCCCCACCCATCTGCTGTTCAAACCTTCTGTTTGTAGGGCTCAGCCAATCCGAAGAAAGTTTTCTTAAAGCAGTTTAGCTAAAACTGAGTTTTAGACAGAGGATGAATACAAGGGCTGTAGCAGGGTTGAGGTAAGAAAAACTAGGATTAATTTGAACTGTGAATCATGCAAAGCTACTCCAGGAGAATAATATTACAGGGCTGGAAATGGGTGTAATAGGTCCCCTTTAAACTTGCACTTTTAACATTAAGTGAATATAATAGTTCTTGCTTTTTAATCATAGTTGGGATCTAAGGTGTGCTATCAGGATCGAAGAAGAAGATGGATGAAGAAACCATACATTTGAAACAACGGGTCCCACTCTGCTGTATGATTGGTCGATTTATTTATTTTATTTTCTAGTAACGAGTGAAAAGCAGCAGCACAGGAAGACCAGCAGGCGTCCTGTTGGGGTATTTGTCTAATAATCACCTGCTCTGCCAGAGTTGTAGAGAAGTGCAGCAAGTTTAGTATCTGAATATCAATTAAGACAGACATTTGGTAAGAAATTAAAGTGCACTCATGTCTGGTTTTGAGTGTAAAAGTAGAGTTTGTTTTAGTGGAGCAACAGCCTCTGGTTCTAAGGACTGTTTCTACTGAAAGCTGAGATCTATTGATCCGACCCACTCGGTCCAGGTTTAATTAGTCAGGCTACTTGTGGTCCCTGGGCTGCAGAGCTCAGGCTCCCCCCAGGCCCTGATAAGACCATGGGTGTATTAAAGCATTAGAGAAAGACACTCGGAATCAGACAGTGAAAGAGAAAGAAAGCGACTGACTGGTTTTCAGCTAATCCCTCTCCACAGTTTGAGGATTGTCGGATTGCTCATTTCACAGACTAAATGTCAGCTCCCCCTCTGTCTTTTTCTTTCTCTCTTTCACTTCCAGATGTCTCAGTGAACTGCAGAGAAAAGTTTGAAGGGCAGGTCCTGTAGATAAAGAGTGAAACTGTATTGTTTTCAGTCCACCTCTGAGTGAAACTGAGCTTCTCACTGAGGTCACTTCTCACGGCAAACTTGTGTAATCATTGGGGAATTTTCCTTCTCTTACTTCACACGTCCAACCCTGTCAGGAAGCAGTCATGCAGAAAGTTTATGAGCCTCAATGTGGCCTTGTCTAGAAAAAATGTCTCTAGCTGTCAGTCAGCTGGATGACAGTGTACGCAGGCCACAGAGAAGACTGCTAATTGATTCAGAAACAGGTTTTATGCAGGTGGAATCAGTGGAAGTTTCAGACCAGAGAGTCATTGGATAGAAGATATAGTTTTATTTAGGGAGTCAGTCTGTGCACACATCTGTTTCTATTTGTTTGTATTTTAAAATCCTACTGCAACAGACACTCACAGCCACTTTAATAGGTACACCTGTTAAACTGCTTATTAATGATGTGTTCAGCCAATCACATGGCAGTAACTCAATCTATGCAGGCGGGTAGTCATGGTCAAGATGATCTGCTGAAGTTCAAACCGAGTATCAGAGTGAGGAAGAACGAAATTTAAGTGATTGACAGACAAGCTGATCAGAGTATTTTAGAAACAGAGGATCTTCTGGGATTTTTCCACACGGCCATCTCTGGGACTTTCAGAAAAAGACAAAAGAGAAAATATCCATTGAGCTGCAGTTCTCGGTGACGCGAGAGGTGAGAGGAAATCAGCTAAGTTACTTTGAGCCGATAGAGAGGCAACTGTAAGGAACGCAGAGGGGTATCTCTGAACTCACAAAAGGTCAAACCTTGAAGCAGATTGGCTTCAGGAGCAGAAGACCACACCGAATCCCAAGAACAGGAAACTGAAGCTACAATTTACTTCAGCTCACCAAAATATGCCAATAGGAGAACAGAAAGATCTGGCCTAGTCTGAAAACTCTCAATTTCTGGTGCAACTTTGCGGTAAACAGCAAAAAAGAACAGCTCCATCCTGCGGATCAGGCTGGTGGTGGTGTAAAAGCATCGGGATATTTTATTGGCACGCTTTGGTTCCCTTAGGACCAACAGAGTGTCATTTAAACACCAGATCACACCTGAGTATTGTCAATGATCCATCCCTTTATGATAGCACGTCAGGTAATCTCAAACTGTTTCCTTGAACATGACCGAGAGTTGATTGTACTCAAATGGCCTCCACAGTCACCAGATCTCAATCCAGTAGAGCACCTTTTGGTGTGTGGTGAAACGAGAGATTCACATATTGGATCGGCAGAAACTGTGTGATTCTATTATGTCAATGTGGACTAAAAGCTGAAGAAAGATTCAGCAAAATGCTGGAACCAATTCCATTAAAAATGAAGGCAGCGCTGCATTTATAACTTCCCCAAGCCAATCTTTCCAGATCTGCAGTGACTAAAAGTATATTATAACTCTTCTCTGGTTGTTTGCTAAGTTTATGTGCAATCTTACTTTAGGCCTAATCTCAAAACTGTTTTTAATGTGCTAAAAACGTAACAGAGCCAGACTGATTCTTGATTTTAAGACCGATACCAATGCCAATATTTGATAATTTACAAATCTAATATATTTGTTGATATTTTTTTCTATCAGATACACAAAATATAAACAGATTTCTCGAACATTTGTTATGTGCAGTTATGAATCTATGATAGTACAGTTTAAAAGTAATCGTGTTCTGTGAATTATTTCATGGGAAGTTGCAGTGCGCTTTCTGAAACAAATCATATAAGACCAAATCTTATAACATGCTTGAATGATATTTCTTATCTTTATTTTAAAATTTTTTATTTATCTGTCATTTTAAACGCCAGTACTAATATCGGCAAATAGCCAATATCTGCCGACATATCGGTCGGGCTCTAAACCTACCCGTCCTTCTTATAAAACTCCAGCATCATGTTGTCTGTGGCGACGCTGAGCGGCCGTCGGCTCTGGTCGTTCTGCTTGCGGTCCATCTGATCCATATCTGGAGACGGCATCGAGCTGTAGTTGGCGTTGTGGTTGGTGTGGACGGGGCTGCCGTAGTTCCCTGTGACATTGAACTCAATCTCTAACAAAGACAGAGGAAAACAGGAACAACTCAGCATTTTTATTTTCTGAAGATTTCAAGAAAAAAAAAACACAGCAGGGCTGATTCCTCTTGTTTTTCCCTCCTTACCTCCTGGGAAGAACCAGTCGGCGTGCTGGATGATGGGCTCGATGATGCCGACGATCTGCAGGGAAACTGTCGTCATCATCTCCGTGATGTTCCTGGAGCAAACAGAGAGAGGACAGGGACGTTTTTTTAACTGGTGGGACAGTCTGTAGGGGAGAAGTGTCTGTCTGGATCGTAAGAATTTCACATAGAGGGTGATTAGCACATTTTCATGATATTACTGAAGCATTAAAATGAGAAAATTAAAACAATTTCAGAACCGTGGGCTATTAAAGTGCTAATTAAAAGTTAAGGGGGAATGATGGGTTTGTAAGATTTACACAGAGATATAAAAGGAGACGTCCTTCACCCTATTCAAAACGGCCAAGTCATCAACTTTCTCCTGAATATATACTGTATAATAACAGCAGTCTCCTATGGATGAAGTTGTGTGTCTGCAGGCCTTTTTGTTTTCGATTAAGGGAAAAGAGGAAAAGAAACTGTGCTGCAATGAAAGAATCCCTTTGAGTCCCCCCACTCGTCGTCTGCCGCCTTTAATCACCAAGTTACTGTATGAAAAAGAGATTTTAAGGGCCGAGCAGGAGGCAGTGCATGATAAAACTTGCAGCAATTACAATAAAACTAAAGTGACTTCACTCGCTTCACCTCTAATTAAATCTGGCCCTTGCTTTTGTATGTTTTACTTCATAATTAACTTGTAATTGGAAGTCATGGTTTAGAATGTATCTCAGCACATGCATAATTCATGAAAAAATATTAGGATGAAATAGCATCTTAAATAAGTAATAATAATAATAATAATCAAATCAAACGCACAGCACAACTCTTTGTCTCATCATAAGCTGATTTGTTTCCATGGTTCATTGGTACCAAGATCCAGCATTTTGTGTTCAGTTTTGATCACACAGAAGACGATAAGCTAACAAGCCACATGTATATGCACCTGCTATGACTTACCCTTCATTGTGAGTCCACAGCAGGTTGGGTCCAAGGACAATAGCAATGTTTCCAGGCGTCATTTTGTTCACATCCTGGTAGTCAGTCAGTTTGGACAGGAATTTGATTAAATACCTGTTAATAAAGGAGCAGAAAAATGGTTTAAACAATGAAAACTAAATCTAACTGCACATTCAGTCTTTAAGACAGCTCATTTATTTTACTCACATGGCTGCTATCTAAACATTTAGACCATGAAACTGTTACTACTATACATATTCTGATACACCATCAATAAAAGCTAAATTAAAAACTCTGTGATAAATCACAGAGTTGAATTGTGCAATAAACTGTGCATTTGTAAATTCATTTTTAATTATTTTATATATTTAAACATCACTTAAGTAAAATTATTATTTAATCATTTAATTAAAATAAAAACACTATAAATCAAGATTTCAAAATGAATTATTAATCTATTAATAAATAATTCAAAAATTGAATCATTCACAAAAAAGTATTAAACTCTCAATAAAAAAAAAGATTAAAAAAAAACATTTTCAAATTCCAAATTTAAAAAACAGATTTTCAAAATCTTTTTTTGAAATACAATTGGAAAAAAGAGTCAATGGATTCAAAAATCAAAGTCTTATTTCTGACATTTGAAATGGTGATTATGCCCCTCATTTGAAAATAAATTACCTCACTGCATTTCCCTTTTCTGTTAGCTCACAGATTAGCTAATAGCAAATGGATTAATTTTGGGTTTAAATAGTGGATTAGCTAACAGATCATCTATTGGATTAGTGTCATGTCATTTCCAAAATCTCGAAGCACATCAAATTAGCCACGAAGTGTGACGCAAGGAGCTCACTGATTGGTTGGACAGACACAGGCTGGCTGACTGGATTTTCAACACTGTTATTTGTGCTCAGTGCTAAGTGTGTGTGCTTGTACAAAGGCCATTCAGCGTCAGTATTTACACTCTGCCCAACATAGATACATGATGAATGAAGTAGTGGTGGGCAGATTGATCCAAATATCGACATCAGTATCAGATCAATTCTAGTCTGGCGAGAACATTTCTTCACTTTAAGTTCCGCTCTTGTTTGCAATGCTGTGATTTCAGCAAAGATGAAACAGCCAGGTCGCCGGACTCACCGCTCCTGTGTCAGCACAGAGCAGGCACACTTTGCTTTCCCTCCCCCCTCTTGTGTGTGGATGTTATGCTTTCACGTGACCTAGCTTAGATTTATATTTTCAGCAGTTGTTGTTTTTGTTGTTGAGAATTTTAGTTGCAAGTTTTGTATTGTAGTTTCTTAACAGTACTTGTTTGTTTTTATTTGTTTACTGGTTTGCGTGGACTTCTTTATTTAAGATTGTTCTAAAAAAGAAAAATGATAAAGCATTTTCCATTTCATTTTAAACTTTGTCCTAATTATGTCCTGGGTTTTAACTATTTAATAATAAAAAGGGAAACATAACAAAAAACACTTAAGGTCATGAAAATTAATTGAGATTTAGCAATTCATTGACGCATCCACCTTATTTATGAAAGGTATTGGTATCGGCAATACTGGCCTGTGTTTACTTGGTATCGGATCGATACCAAGATATACAGCATCACCCACCACTACTGAATGAAGGGACTATGCAGTGAAATGGAGAGCTGAACCTCCGAGTGTTCTGCATGTCGACCACCTATTTAAAGTAACGTGTTAACGCGGCTAATGCTAGTATCACCACATGTTAGTTAGGAGTGAGGGGCGTGGCTGTTTTGACTGATTGGTGCCGCCTGGTTGTGACACAGGCAGCTAACCCTCACCTCTCCTCCTTCAACTCCATAAGCTGGACCTCATTTTGATGCCTTTTGAAACACTTTAAAGAGTTTCTGTGTGGGCTTCACTTTTGGTGTGTTAGCGTTTTTTAGCCTATATTAATGTTTCTGTGCATTGGTCCCATACTTTTTATGGATACAGCTTGCCAACTAAGCTGTATCCTGAATGCTGCCATTTGTTGATAAGTCGGCAGTCCACACTCATCCAAAATATGATCACTTCTGGCTCCAAAAAACATAATAATGGCTACATCCATCCCAATATGTTCTGGTCATTTTCAAACAACACATTCTGTAGTGTTACAGCTGCAGTCTGAATGATAAGAGTATCCCTGCCGAATGCACAAACCACAGTGAGGCAAAGCTTATTACTGCAGCCAACCATTTCTGTTTCTGATGTTTTCAGTAATGGATGGGCTGGTGGATGCCTGTAGCTGAGCTGAATGACTCATCCAGAGCTGAACTACAGCTGGATGAACATCAGGCCGTTCATCCCTGCAAGCAGCAATCGTCTGGACAGGTCTGACAGGTCTCTTCAGAGAAGCACCGTCTAAAAATATGTCACATTTGTGCGATTCGATGATGATGTTGACAAGTGCCGCGGCACTTCGCTCTACTCGTTTCTGTACCATCACTTTCTCTCTTCCTTTTCCCTGTCAGGCATTTCCACTTTCTTCTTTTGATCAGGAAACAAGCCTTTCAGCATTCAGCATTTAATCCAGCAGCAAACACCTGGGATGCAACGCCTCTTTCTGCACACTGTTTCATAAAGGTCAGAGTCTTTCTCTTTTCTGGCAGGTGGTGATAAGTACCACACAATGAATCAGCCTCCTGAAAGCTGGAAATCATTTTTCAGCTTTCAGGAAGCAAACAGATACCAAGAAGTGACTGAAAATGAAAGAAGAAAATTCTTGAGAATCAACAGAGTTCAAGTCATATAGCTACGAGTTATTATCTCCCGAGTCCACAGCTACCCTCTGATCTACAGAATAGTATTATCGGCATTGTTTTTGGTTCACGCTCATATGCCAATTTAAAATAAATAATATAGTTTTGAATAGTGAAGTGACAGAAGCAGGCCTAATCCCAGACTTCTGATTTAATAGTCTGGCTGTCACCATCTGGGCTTTTATAAATCTGAACCTGATCTTATTTGAACCAGCACTATAGCTGGCTAGTTCATGTAGATGGTGATATGAAAATGGATCCTAATCATGGCTAAAAAACAAGTGTGAAACAAAAAACTTTGCATCTCCTGTCAGTGTTATTTACTAGCGAAATAAGCATATTTAACAGCCTGCTACAAAAGTATTTTTGGTCTTACCCCCTTTGCCACAAGTGTACTTGTGGATGTATGTCATATATCTCTAGTTTTAGAAAATTCAGTCCCCCACTTCAGACACTCCCACGATGTTCTGGTGTCAAGTTTTTTTCTCTCTCTATGCACAATAAAGTTTGTTAAACTTTTTGCTGTGTCCACTTGAGTCTGCTTCTGGGTCCATTCCTACCTACTGGCCACTGTGACAGTAAACTAGGTCTGGGCAAAGAACAGTATAGTCTAAGGTACTCAAGTTTAGTCTAAACAAAATGCACCCAACCTGTTGTCCTCGATAGTGCAAAACTTAAAGCAGTAAAGGAGGTTAAAAAAAACCCCAAAAATGTGTTACAGGCTGCAAAGACATTTATTTCTGCTCTACATTTGGGCATTTTGAGGGGGATTCATCTTAGACTGAACAAAAAAGATGGGCATAGCCACTGTGATACATTGTGGAAGCATTTGGCCACAATGATGCTGGTTTGGAGCCAGCAGTGACCATATTTAGACAATAAGGAGTACTTCTAAATTATCCATAACTGGCTTGTTTTTCAAGTTGCAATCATACTCAGAAAATGTACATAAATATGTGCGAAACATAAACAAACATAAACATAAACATTTTGCTTAAGTTCAGTTAAGTGAATAATTAGTGAAAACAACTGGCATAAACTCCTCATCAATTAACTGATTTTTGGCATTTGCCTCAAGTGGCCATTAGAGGAACTGCAGCTGTTGGTACTGGCTTCATGTTTTAAAGCCATTTTGATTTAGATTTTCCTAGAAGTGCTTTTCTAAAGATTTTTCTTTGAACCTTGTAACACACTAGAGAGGCAACAGAAACACAGAAATGCAGGGACAGTCAGCAAAGATACAGCTGTCAGACCGGGGACTCAGTGATATGAACATTTTAGCCCTGCTATTTCAGCCCATCAGGTCACTTTGTAATGTCTTCGGTGGTTTCCTTCAGTTAAATAAACTCAACTTTATAGGCAGAGACATACCGAGGTAACACAGAAAATAGACCTGACTCCTTCGATATGCAGTTAAAAAACCCAAAATGAGCCTGACTGGCATGTTTCAGCTGGTTAACTAGATTATTTGGCCCATATATGAAAAAAGCAAGAACAAGCAACAGGAGTGAAACATGGAAACACTGACTTACTTAAAATTGGTGTTGTTAGCTGAAGGGAGTTTCTCACAGGCATTGAACAGAGCCTGCAGGCGCTTGTCTTGATCTTGAATGCTGCAGGACGACATGAAAGATTGGCTTGAAAACAACAGTACAGGAAGAAATGTCTTTAACTTGAAGACAGCAACATTGGTCTGAGATGATACACACTTTGACGCCTGGATCCAGTCATTGTAGAGTTCAAAGGTCATTAATGGTTCAGGGAGCTCACGCAGGTAAGACTTCAGAGCACCTGGAGAGAGGACGGCAAGAACCATGGTAAATACATGTCGCACCTGTGTAATTCAGCACATACAAAGAACGTAATGGCCACATGAGCTCTGAATGTATTCAGACTAGCAGATAATTTAATATGAAGAAGAGAACACAGAAGGAAAGAAAGGATGAAATGAAAAAAGAAACGAAAGGAAAGGAGTAAGATGGAAACAAAACAAGAAAATAGATGATTAAGGAATGAGGACATGCAGGAAACAAAAGACAGGAAAAAAAGAGTAAAAGGGAGGATGTAAGGAAAGAAGACGTCAAACAGGCAAGGGAGGAAACGAAACAAGGAAAGTAGGAAGTAAAAAAGTAAAGACATTTATCAAGAAATAAGCCACCAAACAAAGAAACAGAAACAAAGACGATGAACTGTTTGAAGCAACCATCTGCTCCATGATTTGCGCTACAGCGTGGACTCTGTCTCATCTAGCGGGCCCAGATCTGATCGTATGCACTGTAAGCGAGTGTAATTTCCTGCAGCTCACTGCACAATGGCAAGCTTTCCCTCGCATCCATCACTAAAACCTGCTTGTGATCACACTTCAAATGTTTAAACGGGGCTTTACGGAGAAATCATTGTAACAGTCAGCAGTGGAAACGTTGCTATTTTCGGTAAGATTTCAGATTAAATCACTTTATATAGCAACATATATTATGTGATGTAATCTAAAGCCAGGCTGGAAGGCCTTCCCTGCCACCAGTCACCATTACCCTGGTCCCCATGGTAAAAGGCCAGTGGGATTTTCCATAATTACAAACACACAGTACATTTATTCAGAACAGAAAATCAAAATCAAATGATTTTTTTCATTACTAGAAAAAATTTATGTGCCTGCAAAAAGTCTGTCTGTGCACGGTTTGTCCCATCAAGTGCTCAGAAATGAGTCCTCCTGCTCTACGCAGCCATCCCGTTAAGCTAAACAAATCCACATCAAGCATCCGTCTGTCTGAGTTTTCCTTTGCTGATGAGGAAGGAGACAGCTGACCGAGCTTCACTGCAACGTGTCGTCTTCTCTCTTTGGTCTGCTGCTTTTATTCTCCAGAGGGACGGACGACAAACAGCCGTGTATACATATACATACAGGTGGTGCACTGATGGTGCACAATAAATGCCTGCAGTTACTTTGAACCAGGGCTTCCACCTCCTCCTCCTCCACAGTGGGACGAATTACATTTGCTGGTGGAGCTGACCCAGTTTAATATGGAACCATTAAAGGGGAATACAGTGCAGGATAGGACATTTTCTCCACATGCTCCGGTGAGCTGTGAGTTAAATTGAGATTTAATGCTGCATTATTCTACACTGGTTGAAAATGACCTTTTTTCTGACTTGCAGACTCAGCAGAGAAATTAAAATCTTCACTGTGCATCAGGTTTTCAGCTTTTTTAGACACGTTTTTTCAACAGTAGTACGACAGCTAGGTGGCCAAAAACAGTAAAACAAACAAACACAGGACTTAAATGATTTGGCTTATATATAAAAGTAAAATAAAAAACTACATTTTGCTACAATTTTCTGTTGGTTGCAGGTGAAACAAAGACATGTGTCGCTTGTTGACTGAAAAAAACTTAAGAAAAGCACGAGGACATTAACTGAACATAAAACACATTTTTTTAGAAAACTGTTTTGTTCAGCTTGAAATCCATCTATGGCTCAAAAACAAATAATTTACTACAAATGCTGCAGATGATTATAACTGAGAGCCTCATCATTTTAGAAATAAAAGAAACATTACTAGTGAGACACCTCTCTGTGCTGAAAGGATGCTTACCATTAAGTTTTAGTTTGTGATAGGAAAACAGTCGGCGTGATCATTTTAAGAGAAATGTATTGTTTTTAAGATAAAAATATTTTCCACAGCTTGTAAAAAGCTTTTCATTTGGAGATGTACGGTTTTCATCTGACGACAGCGATGTGCTGCTGCAGGGAAAAAAAGATCAATAATAGCATCATAAACGCTTGAAAGCTTTTCTTTCTTTTGTAGTTTGTCACAGTGCAGATTTAAAAGTGAATACGTGACAGCAACAAAAAGACGTGAAGAAAAAAAAACAACCTTTTTTTTTTTTTTTTATTGCATACTCTGCAAAAGATGAAGAATCTGTGTGACACTAATCCCAGTTATATTTGGAATTTATCACTGGGCATTTCTTGGATAGTTTATTGAAAATGGAAGAAAAACACTTTGCTTTGTCTGCAGACACGCGAGCAGTGACCACAGAAGCAAAGTGAATCCTAATCGAGCCTAAAGTTCCTGTGTCACACCAGCGTAAGGCTTTCAAAATAACCTTTAAGAGGAAATTTACTGCAGACATCAGCAGGCGAAAAAAAGACAGACGGCAGAAGGGATTAAAAATATTTCTTTGATGCAGGCAGCCTGATTATGATTGTATTCATTTATACTGAAGTGATAACAAGAGGGTACATTCAGCATAAGCAAAGTAACAGAAATGTACAGAAACTAGACTCCAACAAGCCAACAGGGGCCAACTCATGAATTTACCCCCGTGAGGCAAATTTAAATGGATGATCAGTTGTCATGGGAACAGATGAGGTACAACCAGGAGGCAGGGAGGAGGTCCAAGTATGTGGCAGTGTTGTGAATAGCTCACCTGCGATGGCGTGTGGGTCTGCAGAGTATTCTTGTACGTCTAAAACTCCGCAGTCCAGAGACGCCTTCAGCTTTTTGAGTTTGGAGGCCGAGGGAGCGATTCTGAACAAACCCTGAGACACAGAAACGAAACCAAGGTCACTTAACTCCCACAGCAGGAGCATTAAACAGGCTGAAGTTATTATTTGTTGTAAGTGCCAGATTCTGTTAGTAGTAGAATTCAGAATTAAAGGGACTTATTGTGTAATATGTCCCATTTCAACAATCCATCTACACTCTACTTCTTATCGGAGTTGCAAGACAGCACTCTGAGCTGTAAAGGGTTCCTCCATTTGATACTGACGCCCTCCTAAAACACCCTAAAGCCCTGGCCGGGGGTGGTTGACCCATAGTTTTGAGTTTCGGACTTCTAAGTTCTGTTGATTAGTTATCTTCATGTTGTTCCTCAGATGCTGTATTTTTCTGCTTTGTCTGTTTGCTCCAGTTACTTTTATATCTATTCTAGTCCTCCATTCAGTTTACCCTGTCTCCCCGCTGTTCCTCATGTATTGGTAAGTCTTTGTCTGCGATGTTCCTCTGTTTAGTTATTTCCTGTTTTTTTTGGTAGCCTTTGTCTTGTGCATTGATATTTAGTTTTGCTTTTCCTGTCTGGTTTGCCTGATTTGTTGCAGCTGTGCTCACTGGTATTTTCCATCTCCCTAATTACCAGGTGTGTATTTATTGTCTTTTGTCACCAGATAGTTGTGCATCTCCCTGCCTTGTGTCTCCTAAGTTTTTGCTTGTTTTGAATTTTCTGATGATTTGGTTCTTCCTGTATTGTAAATTACCAGGATTAAAGCTGTGTTTTGAGTTCATTTCTGGATTCCTGAGTCCTGCATTTGGGTCCACATTCTCATCGCTACACAGCCAAACCTTGTCT
>VUQR01003702.1:1847-11953 GCA_015108515.1 Hemichromis elongatus
GGCCCTGCCCCCCCCCCCCCCTTTCTCTTCCCACATGTCTGCACTGAGGGAGATGCTCTGTATCTCATTGTACACGTGTGTAGTGACAATAAAATGCACTCTGTTCTATGAATCCATCTGTAAACAAAACTGTAAAAGCGTCTTTGGGCTTGTTTGGATTCATGGGTGGAGCGAAAGAAAGCTTCTTGTTTGTTTAGTGGGAGCAGGGTCGAGGTAACGAGTAGCAGTTTATTAAATAGGCAGCTAACTAAAACAGCTTTCGGTTTTACTAAATTGAAGTTGTTTTTTGCTTTGGAAAAATGAATTGAAAAATGAAGTTAACAAGTCCTGCTAGCAAGAGAGGCGTGTAGCGAGGGAAGGCTCGGCCCCTCGCAGCTACAGACTCTCCTGTAAGCATTTTGAACTAAACCTTACGCTAACGATACTTTTGGGACGATTTTATAACAAGACGAGACAGTTTCTTTAAAGACTGCGTTAACTTTCTCCTGCTGCCTCTAAGTTTCTGGTTCACAAGGCAGGAGCTAACTTACGCTAATTAAAGGCAGAAGCTAACTTACGCTAATTAAAGGCAGAAGCTAACTTACGCTAATTAAAGCTGCAGCACTTGGTGGAAATGTGTCCGTGCATTAGCCACAGCAGCCTTAGCTCCTGTTTGTGTGTAGAGACAGGTTGGGTGTCAGCAGTTCTCCACTATGTCAGGTTCTTTCAGTCTCCACGTTGACTTCGCTGCTGTGTTTTCCAGATATATTCAGGTAACAACATGAACCAGGAGAACATTTTGGCTCAACTGAAGAAGGATGTGCGGGCCTTGCTCATGTCATCCAAGAGGGGTTTGGAGCCAGATGAGCTCAAGCGAGACTACGACACCATGTTGGGCCACCCGATGCCCCTGAAACTCTTGGGCTTCAGAAATGTTTTGGATATGTGTCAGGAGATACCTGATGTGGTGTCTATTAACTTCAGGCCAGATGGGAGCACATTCTTAAAAGGTAGAGCCTCGTTAAGGCATCATCGCTCTTGTCTTTGAACTCTGGAACAGGTTTTAATGATTGATGCTTTCGCCCGGTTCTCCCCGTGCAGCTGTTGGTGACGAGACCACTCAAAATATCCAGGAGCTGGTGGCCAGACAGCGCTCCAAGTCAAACAAAAAGACCATGAGGGGAGGTGCCCGCTGCTTACCATCCCACCATGTGGTCCTCCCTAGAAGAGGTCCTGCTCCTCCAGCCGTCCCTGCACAGCTGAAGGCGCAGTTTCGAATACTGCTCTCACAGGTATGAATGAAATGCATTGAATGTTGTCCCACCTAAGAACAGTGGCTGTAATGTCTATTCCAACCGGGGCTTTTAAAGCCTGCTGTAGGTTTTGCAGCTGGTTTTATTTGCTTGGTATAAGCCCAGCATCATTCAAATGAAGCACAAGCAAAGTGAGAGCACAGATTATGGATTTTCATAAGGTCTAGCCAGTTAACGTGAATTTAGCAGAGAAGATGGCTGACAGGGTTTTCTTTTTTAATAATAAAATCATGTCACTCTGTCACTGTGCTCTCAGTGGAGTAATAATGTGTCCGCTCTCTCAGGGTCCCATTAGGTTATCTGACTTGGAGGCCTGTTTCTTGCACTACTTTGGACAACCGCTGCACATTTACAACTATGGGTTCTACTCCATTGGAGAGATGTTGGGGGCAGTGGCAGATCTGGTTGTCATTAGGCAGAGCAGGTGTGGCTCACTTCTGTCCCTGAGGGAGCATATGATCCCTAGGCCACTGCTCACCTCACCAGCATCACTGAAGAGGGGTGGACTGATGAAGCCAGCGTCGCTGAGGACTGGCAGAGCAGGTTCTGAAAGACCGGATGTCAAAGTTCAGATGCCAGCAAGACCTCCAGGTTTGTTCTTAGAGAGTTGGCTTCATGCAGGCATGAAATGTGTTAGCTTCTTAACCGCGTGTGTGGTCTCTTTCTTGTTTTGTTTCGCCCTGTTTATTCTTTGTGCTTCTAATCGTGGGATTTGGTGCCATGTAAATGAAATGAAACTAAAAAACTAAAATTGTTAAAGCTTTGTATTATTGCAGTAGTCTGCACTTTGAAACGCCTTTGTGTCCTGTTCAGCGAAACCAACTTCTCAGAACCAGACGTCTACCCAGAATTCCTTGGATTCTCGCCGTAGTGAGCCGGGGGCGGTTGAGAAGGACCGGGAAACCAAAGCTCCGCTTTCCCCAGAGAGTCGTCTCTTTCATGTCCTCCAGGTTGGTTTTCATTTGCAGCTGAAATACGTTGTCTAATGTTCCACTACTCCTCACCGGATAAACTGTCACGTCTGACAGACTCTCTTGTTTTGGTCGAATGTTTGTTCAGGCACGCCACAGCAGAAAAATCAGAAATAGTGTTGTTGCTAAATCCTGTCGAGTAAAGGTGAGAAATCCTGTTTGGTGTAACTCGTATCTGTTAAGTACAGTTTCTTCCTTCTTCTTAAATTTGATGTTAGCTGGAGGAGGGGCTTCGTCGGCAGATCCTGGAGAACGGAGTTGCTGGGACCATTAGTCAGGAGCTGAAGGACAAACTACGAGCGGTGAGGCCTCGCACCGGTTTATCAGCGCATGTCTTAGTGCCCAGTTTTAATCACGCAAGCATAACAACAAGTGTACAAGTGAACAACAACAAGCAGCGGTCCGCAAGTCCACCTGCAGTTATAGGTCATGTATGTGGGGGGGGGAAGGACCCGTGAGTATACGAATCGCTCTGAATCCGCCGTATTCATCACAGATGACAGTAAGAGGTCAACAGACGTTAACAAAAGTACAGTTGTGAAAATGATCAACATGTCGACATCTCTGCAGGTTGTCGGTCAGACGGACGGCGGATTATCAGTTCACAAACTGCCGGCTGAGTACAAGGTAAAAACAAACCAAGTTTCCATGTTTGTGTTGTTTACAGAGAGATTTTCCTAAACATGTGTAAAACTGCTCCAGGATTCTTAAAAGCACGGCGGTTCTCATCACTAATGCTGTAGAAACAACCCCTCACAGACACACACTGTTAACTCCCCCCTGACCCTGTAGGTCGTCCAGCATCACAGCAGGTATTAAAAAAAGATGCACACTAATCTCCTCAGGAATCTTAAATATCCCGCTTTCCCCCCCTCCCCCCCTCCCAGAGGTTTTTTGGCGAGGACTTGCCTCTGCTGCAGAGCGGCTTTGTTAGCGTCACTGAACTCGTTGGTGCCATGAATGACACTTTCCACCTGAAACCAGCAGAGGGAGGCAGTGGACAAGACTGGATAATCAGGAACATACGTGATGCTGACCATACACGTCCAGGTGTGTATCTGTCATTACTGCCCAGGATCAGGTTTGTTTTCATCAGCCTGCTTACATAACTAATGACCAGTTAATGTTACTGTGAATATAAATGTGTTTGACCCACATCTTTTTTTTCCATATGTGTGTTCATAGTAAAGTCTTACCAAGTCACTCATTACAGTTAACATTACTTATTACAACACGTATCACAGATTTTATATCTTGGAGCCAATTTGTGTAATTATGACTTTCAGCCAAGTCTCTGTTTCTAGACTCAAAAGAAAGTAAGAGTTTTAATGATGGTCAGACGCTGCCAATTAAGATCCGTCAAGGAGACCGGGATAATCTTCCATCAGATGATGCGAAAAAGGAGCTGGTGACCAGTAACACGCCCAAAGAAATGGTTAGGAAACACCTTTTTTTTTACCATAGCCTGTCCAAAGTAATCGGTGTTAAAAGTCGTGACTCTGAGCTGCACTTTACAGGCTGTAAGTGTGTAAATGATAAAGAGTAGCTAAATATTGTCAAGTGTCTTTTGTGTTGGTGTGTGTGTGTGTGCGTGTGTGTGTGTGTTGGTCTGTAGATGTCTGAAATGTACACTGCAATTCAGGTGCATCTCAACCCTGCTGTACCCCTTGATGCCATCCAAAGGCAGTTTCTCAAACCACCGACGCGCCATCGTGCTGGAGAGCTGGTGCAAGTCCTGGTGGAGCGGGTGGAGTCGCCCGGACATTTCTACATTCGCTTCAGCGAGACTAAGGAGGCCCAAGCTATGGAGAACATGATCATTGAGATGAGGTGGTGCATGTGTTAGCAGCAGCAGCTGTGCTACTTACTTTTTAGCTGTGCCTGCCACTCTGATCAGTAACATCTCCCCGCCCCCCGGTCTCCTAGACGATGTTACACCTGTCCTGAGGTGTCGGAGTCCTATCGGCTTCCCCAGAGATTTGTTCGACAGGGTCAGGTCTGCTGCTTGTCACCTGATGGAGTGTGGTACTACCGGGCGGTGATCCATAAGGTGATCTGCCCCACTCAAGTGGAGGTGTACTACGTGGACTTTGGTAATGTGACAGTGGTACCAATCGCCAACCTCAAGTTCCTCAAGTAGGGGCCTCTGAAAAATCATTGGTAAAATACTGATTAAAGATAAAGATGTGTGTATATTTTATAAATGCATCTCTGTTTCCCAGGTCGACTTATTCGGTTCTTCCAGCACAAGCCGTTCCAGCTTCACTCGCTGGAATTAAACCAACCTCTGTGAGTCTGTGCCTTAGTTTAATTAATTTTCAGTTTCCTTACAAATACAAGCCGTTCTATAGACTCCAGCACCAGTGTCGTGTCAGACATCCTGTCATGGTTTAAACAGGATTTGATTGAATGTTTTAGCTTTCAAGCGGTGAGTCTTGTGTGGTTTGGAGTCATGAGATTGTTGATGCTGGTCTCTTGTAGGGTTGCTGGACTCCCGAGGCAACAGCTGACTTCCAGAAACTGTGCTGTGATCGCACCCTGGTGGCCACTCTGTATTGTTACAGTGGAGATGTGCTGCAGCTCTACCTGTGTGACACACATACTGATGATGGCGACATCTATATCCACACCGTCCTGCTGAGCCAAGGCCACGGGACGCCCTGCAGCCCTGCAGCCACTGCAGCAGTGAGCAGCACACACAAAAACACTCGATGGTTTTGTACCATAATCGTGATCGGCAGCAGTTTATCATTCCTGTTCTTTTCAACAGGATAGCCGTCAGGTCACACCAGTGAGTCTCTACCTGGGAAAGGAAGTGGTTGATCTGCCAGAGGTGAGGGAGGAAATGGGTTCATCCCCCAAGCCAGGAGACACTTCTGAAGAGTCCATAATGGACAAACTGAAGGTGGCACACCGGTCTCATGAAACACAGTGCAGGCCTCTCGTTCTCTTGCTCTGTGCTGGAATTCCAGCATGGGACAATGTTAAATTTGGCAATAGATAATTTTATGTTCATGGGTAATGTTACAATCCCTGGTGATGCATTGCTTCAAATGGAGAAATATCCTTAATTATATCCTTAACTGGGTTTTAATTTTTTTATTAGTTCAGAACTGTTAGAAACATTAGGGTTGTATGTATACAGCCGTAGGTGCCATGTGTTATGCATTTAGCTGACGCTGGGCCTCAGCTGGGGTAGCCTCCAACACCACCTTATCTGTGTAAGAGGTTAATGGCTTCATTGAGTGTGTTGTTGTTTTGTCTTTGCATAAACGGAGATTTTCATTGTAAACTGATAAAGGGCGTGCACAGTGGTGCATTAAAAGGCCGCAGGTATGCAGAGACTAACGTTTTGGACTGTTGATAAGGTTGAGTGTCACACGTCTGACATTTACGTGTTATCTACAGATGTTCAGTCTTAATCCGTTGGGAACGACATCTTCAGCTTTGCAACTTCATTAAGCTTAATTAAGATGAATTTCTTCCTCCTGAGCCCGTCCAAAGAGCACAGATGAGCGTCTTGCTTTAAACGCTGATACTCAAGCTCGATGCCAAGTGACTGCTGCATCCTTAAAGATCAAAATAGTCCCAGTGTTGTCATTTAAATGTTTTTAATAGGTTTGCAGCTTTACGCCGTTGTTGAGGCAGTATTTGCCTCTCATTTTTTTCTAGTCTTTAACCCTCTACTGTCCTTAGTTCTTATCTTTTCAGCCATACGGTCACTTCTGCAGGCCCACTGCAGCACGTGCGCGCACACACACACAGAGTGTACACACTTGGCTCAAACAGTCTCACTGAAGGGAGAGTTGCAGTCCAACGCTGCTTAATGTATAGCTGGGCTGCTGGAAGGTCACAGCTTGTTGTTGGTCTATAAATAAGATTGCAGCCAATCGGTGAGCCGTTTAATGGAGATTGTATTACAAGATTGTCATTCTCCTATTTTAATGAGCGGCAAGTTGTTAAACTGACCACAGTGGGAAGAAGATTTGACAGCGTTACTGTCCGCAACATTTAAAAACAATCTCTCGCATTATTTTGCAGAATTCTGTTCTGTACACGTTTCTCCACCCAGACAAACGATAGACGGCTGAAACTGGAAATATATTAATATCATCATCATCGTCATCATCATTATTATTAGGCACAATTTGCCAGCTGTCTCAAAATGCAAAACCTCCAGAAGGGCTGATGAGACGGCTCATTCAAGCAATCCTCACTTTAGACTGTTTTTAGCACAAAGACCGAGGCAGGCGTTTTTGCTCCGATGGTGCAGATCTGAGATCAGAGCTGCTACACCGACCAGGTAGAGCGCCGTTAAAGCTAACCCAAGACATGCTTAACATGAAAAATGGGACAACATGATGCTCTGAATAACTCCAATCCATGTTTTTTTTTTTTTCCACCCGAGCTGATTTAATATTTCATATGTTTAATGTTTTTGTAGTTTCCTTATTGAGACCAGGGTGTTTGTAGTGTCATGTACATCCTGCAGGCTGATCGTTCTGTGGCCTTCCTCCACTGCGGGCGTTTTCAGTAAACTGTGCAGTTATTACAGCCCCCGGTCGCGGCACGTGGACGCCTCTCTCGGAGCTGGAAAGTTTCTTCCTGTTAAAAGGGAGGTTTTCCTTCCCACTGTGGCCAAAGTGCTTGTCTATAGGAGGTCATATGATTGTTGGGTTTTTCTCTGTATGTATTATTACAATATAAAGCACCTTGAGGTGACTGCTGTTGTTGGGTGCGGTATAAATAACATTGAATTACAGCTCTAGATTGTATTTACTGCGGCACATTTGACTGCAAGTTATGAATAAAAGAAATACAAGTTCACTATTTATTTATTTCCAAGTTTACAGGCCTGTAGTGTTAATTGGAATTAAAAACAAAATGTTAGTTACATCAGTAAATGAGCAGATTCAAGTACAAATGCATCTGTAAAATAACATTTAAGGTTTACATGTTATTTTTTTAATGTGCCAGGTTGAAGATGATGAAGATGATGAAATGCCTGCCCTGGAGTATATCTGGGATAGCGAGGATGTCATCGAGGTACGAGCACCTGACACTGACCTCATCCGCTGCCGTCTTTCCACTGAGACTAAAAGACTGATGGCGGTCGTGTTTCCTGTTCAGGCTATGGAGGGAAACCCGTTCTGCGCTCTGCTGAAAGGCCAAACCATCACCTGCCCCCTGGCACCTCCAGATCTCATTCAGACCGACACAACAGCAGCTAACCTCACGGTGAGATGATCTGAAGAATATTCGATATGAATTAATAATTTTTTTTTTTTTGGGAAGTGTCTTCTGGAAGTTGTTTTTAAATCTGTTAATGAAAATTGAGGTTTTTTGTTTTTTTTTCCCCCAGACATTAAGTAGGACTGCTCCACCAGCTCCTCCCATCATTAATCCCACTTTCATGACACCAGAGGAGGTGCTGCAGCAGCCTCAGGATTCCAGACCGCCTTTAATCCTGAGCACCCTGAGCCTCCAGTCTCCTGCCCTGGGTCTAGCTCGGGATGGCACTTTTGGTACAGATGCACACACTGACTTATTCTTAGAGGTCCACAACATGCACATAAGTCATATGACCAAAAGTATCCGGTCTGCTGAAATTTGATTGGACACGAGTAACTTCATATTCGTATTGTACTCATTGTAGAGTAACATTATAGGACAGAGGTCCTAATGTTCACAAAAAAAAAGCCTCGCCTCCTGCACGTGCACACATCTTGTAATGAGATTAAACGGTGACCTTCACTAACCTACGTATGTACTTCATTCTCTACCGTACACACACACACACGAATGGCCTTCAATTAAAAGAGTGAGTTCATGGATGGAGCGAGCGGGTATTGATTTCCCCCCTGCTGCTTGCTATGGTGGATGTACCTGCAGTGAAAACCTGACATAGATTCAATTAGACCCGTCACCAGAGCTGTTTGACCCAACGAGCTGCATTTGGTGCGTTTGCCCCGATATCGATACACCGCCGCTCCACCAAGCTTGCACTTGGGCCATGAGGGGAGGGGGGAAGAATAAAAAAGGTCCAAGGTGGATTTATCTGCAAACATGCAAACTCAACAGGTAAGGCGTGTTTGAGTGCATCCCAAACACCTGTAACAGTGACGTTGGGCCACTTACTGATGAAGTACCCTGAAGTTTATTGAACTCACTGCTTTCTCCTTTTAGGATTTTTTTATATTTTAAAGTTTAGAATGATTCACAGAAATGGGCGATCTTAAATGTGAATGAGTCTCTGACTTTGTTTTCCAGGAGGACCCCTTTCTCACCGTTACCCTCGGAAATGTGGCGTCATGTTTCCTCTGTTCGGGCCCAGATAGGCGGAGCGCGTCGGAGCCGACGTGTAACGATCTTTCACTGATCACGTACTGTTGGGTTTTTGTTTTGTTTTTTTTAAATGCTGTGAACAAAGATAAAAACATGTCATAACCAATAGAATTTTATTTGGAAAAATAAATTTTATTTGTTGGACTTGTTTAATATATACAAATACAGCCATTTATTTTTAGACAGCTTGTTCTGGTGACCCAGGGTTTGTTTTTGGTGTGTTTTCTCCGTGTCGTCTGCCTCTCCCTGCCCGCTCTGTTCCATCGTTCTCTCTCTGCGTATTTAAGCCCTGCGTTTTCCTGTCCGTTGTCGCGTCACACCCTCTTTGCTGTGCGTTTCCTCTGTGCTCCTGGTTTTCGTTTCCATGTTTTGTTTTGTTTGAGTTTATTTTATGGATTATTTTATGGATTTTTTCCCAGTGAATAAAGCTGACGCTTTGAGTTTACCTCTGTGTACAAGTCCTGCTTTTGGCTCCTTCATCCTGCCTGCCACAACACACACCATGACATTTTTACTTTAAGTATGGGATATTTTAAGATGCCTTAGAGCTGCTCGAGATGATGATCATGGAGATTATTACGCCTATGGAAACTGTTCCTGCTGCAGTCTTCACTGAGAGCTTCAACAAGAAGGAATGGGAGTGAGACGAGACATTTTCTGTTTTACAGCTGGTCAAAAGCCCGTAAACGCCCCGAAACAGAAATCAAAGTTCAAACATGAACTGGAACTGTTGTTCATGTTTGTAAACGTCCCTATCCATCCATCCCAAAGGTTCTCAACTGGATTTAGATCAGGGGAGCACACAGGATGGTCCTAAAGAGTGATGTTATTCTCCTGGTAGAAGTCCATGGTCCTGTGGTCACTGTGTCCTGTAGCGTTGTCCTGTTGATAAACCCAGTCATTACCACACAGACGAGGCCGTCAGTCATGAGGAACGCTCTCTGCAACATCTGGACGTAGCCAGCGGCCGTTTGACGCCCCTGCAGCTCCTCAAGCTCCATCGTTCACTGAAGGAAGAAGCACCCAGACCGTTATGGCATCCCTCCACTGTGGCGGGTAGAAAACATCTCCGGTGGGATCTGCCTGTCACCATCAGGACCATCAAGGTTACATTTGTTCTCCTCAGAGAATAAATCTTTCTTCCACATTTCAGTGTTCCATGTTTGGTGCCGTCTTGCAGAGTCCAAACGATCGGCTATGTGGCGTTTTAATAAGACGAGGCCTTTGAGGACCTTCAGACTCAGAGGCCGTCTGATGGTTGCGGGGCTGCAGTCGGCACCAGTAACGGCCTTAACTTGGGTCGAGGATCCTCCGGCTCAGTGCCGGTGACATTTTTTTGGGTCTTCCACTTGACTTTTGCTCCATAACCCTCAGGATCATTTAAGAAATTCAAATGCCTGTCTTACTGCGTCCCACCTCAGCAGCGATGGCGTGCTGTGAGAGACCCTGCTTATGCCGTTCAACAACCCGACCACGTTCAAAAATGCAACGTTTTATA
>VUQR01003703.1:7739-21259 GCA_015108515.1 Hemichromis elongatus
TTAATGACTGAGAAAACACACTCACTTGATTCTTTGCATAAAACAATACAGAAAAAGATTTTGTTAAATTCATATCAGGTTGCTTAATTAAAGAATGAACCACCCAGTATGAGTTTAGGTGCTTGCCTTTGCTGCTGTATTTTATTCATCGTCAATTATGTGATAATTTAAGAATAATTGTCATTCCAGAAGAAGAGTTATTGACCTTGAGGAAGCAAGAATGAAGAGTGAGCTTACCAGGCTTCCACCTCTTGGGCAGTTTGCTTTTTCTTGCAAGGATTCTCCTGCAAGAGGAGTCACTACGCTGGGGCAAAGCTCTATGCCATGTTTTAATGGCTATCATGACTGCAAAGGGTTAAACCTTTCATCCCGAGCTCACTTTCTGCAGTCACGCCTCCTTCCAGCATCCCGGCAGAGCTAAATATAGCCAATGCAGGCGGGGGAACAGAGTAAGCATGTTAGCCGGAGCAGGCAAGCTGCATGCTCCTTAGCATCCTGTGTGAACTATTATTAAGATATTCATGTGCGTACAATACTGCAGTCAGCATTGTGTTATATTTTATTTCCGCTCTTCTTTTCTTTTTTTTGTGATTCCCTTTGAAGTCATGCTATTGTCAGTTACAGAGAGAATTGAACCTGAATCTGTCCCACTGGTGTTTTGACCTCATTTGCCTTTCAGCCATTATGACCTCACATGGTCACATTCAGGAAGCTCAGGGAGTTGTTCGGAATAATAAGATCCACTTCACAAATCAAAGTCAATCAAAGTGACACCCTGTGAATAAGAGAGCGGCTAAAAGTAGCTTTATTTCATTTATTCTAGAAGATGGGAAATTGCTGAAAAGGTGGTGATGATGGATTGGGAGAATGTTCAAGTCTCTTAAAAGATTCCTGATTTGGTCATTTGGAAATAGACGTGATGGAATAAATGCCTTGTAAATATTTAGTATAACAGTGAACCTGTCATGCAGCGTAATAATACTAAGATATAAGGAGAACACATCCTATTCAGGACATCAGACCTTAGATGTCTGTGTGGGAGGGGTCCTCCTTGCCGCAACATCACTTTGAGCCTCTGACGTCTCAGCAGCTGGAGGTTGAATCCAGCTGCTTTCCTCCTGCTGCTAAAGCTCCCACCACAGGCAGTCCACAGGTACTGCAGGAGTCGTGCCAGAGCTGTGCGTGCCTGCAGAGGAGGACAGTGGTGATGGGGTGGAGTCAGGGAACCTAAAGGTTCAAACTGCTGCAGCTTTGTTTCTCTTACAATTTTCTGCTTTCACCAGGAAAGGGAGAGGCAGGTGTGAGGCAGTCTCCTCAAACCCACGGGACCCAGAACACAGAGTTACTTCACAGAAATCGCTGAATGTGTATTTCAAAAATAGTTTGAGTGTCATGGTGTTGCTGCAGTCTCGCACTGCTATGTTTTTAAGACCTTTTTTTTTTTTTTTTTACTTTGCTTGAATTTTGTTTAGTGTGTGTATATATGTATAGTGTGTAGGTTTTTACAGTTTCAGGGATGTGCTTACTTTTAAAATAGCAGTTTCTCTTTATAAGCTTGGTTACTGTATCATTATTCAGTCTGCAGCTTTTCAAATCCTCACTGTCTCATTATGCTCACTAGAGGGCGCCATGAGGCTGTTAGATAGCTCTAGAAAAGTGACAAATTAAAGGGGAAAAGAAGAACTTAAACCGTTGAGCTGCCATGTGTTGCTAGAACATCTTTCTCATCTAGAGTTGTGAAGATGACAGTGCAGAATGCTTTCTGGCACACTGGATGGAGATCCTATGGCTGTGGAGACGACAACATATGATTATCACAATTGTCATAATGAACAATGGTTTTTGAGCTGGCGCATTTTATTTTACAAAAACTGGTTGAATCAAACCCTACTTTCTGGAAGTGATGCCTCTGAACTGATCTCTGCAGCTCAGAGTGTCACTGTGCGTCTGGATGACTACATGTGTGTGGCTGGCACCCTCTGTGGGTTAAGAAAGGAAATAACCCAGAGAAACCGATCTACAACCAAACATGCTGCTACATGATTAACCAATAAAGACAGCCTGGTCCTTATAACCTCTGTGTGTCTGTGTGTTTGCCATTGGCTGCACAGAGCACCCAGTCAAAGGCGTGACACCCTGCACCGTTAGGAGTTGTACTGATAGCAGGAGAGCAGAGAAGGAGAGAGCAATACACTACGTGGATCAAATGACTCAGCAGCACGTTTAGAGGACATCAGTGCTGATGATGTACTGTTTTTATAGTAAAGGGAAAAGGTGGCTTGCTATCTTTTGCTCGTAAGCCTGGAACGTGACGAGAGTCATTAGCCAAAACTCGTTGTTAGAGCCAATACTTAACAGGCATTTACATGATTAAGCGGTGCCTTGAATGAACCAACATCTGCAGCAAAGCTATTGCTAGCGTATACCCCTCCTGCTGTATTATATGTTAGTTCGCTCTTGCTCACACTGAGATATTTCAGGGTTTTAAAGCCATTTGGATGAAATGTGATGTAAAAACAAAGGTGAAAATGGTGCTTTAGGGATGAGAAGCCATTTTGCTGATGCAGAAAACAGCCCAGGGCGAGCCGTCAAAGTCAGCCTCCTCTCCTCGTCAATAAGAGAGCGTGACGTCAGCAGCCTGCACATTTTCCTGGACTGCATTCTTTGCACCTCATCACCCCGCTTTCATGCTGCCGTTCCCCCCCTCCTCCTTTCCTTTTCTCCTCCAAACCCCACCCTCTCCCTCTACCCACCTGACCCTCTGCAATCCAATTAGAAGAACCAGTGACTGGATGTATGGACGCACTGTGACTACCAAGCACAAACTGCAGTCTCACTCTCCTCCCCCTCTGTCTTCTTCCTGCTCTCTTTCCTACCTCTTGTCTCCGTCTCTCTGTCTCTTGTTCTCTCTGCATCGTATCCATCCCCCACCCCCTCCTTCTGCTTTTTTCATTCAGGTTAGTTTTCCATCTCTTCCTCACTCCATCTGCTGTGTCTTTCTCCTCCCTCTCTTCCTTCCTTGTCGCTACTGCTCTCGCTGCCTCACCCTACATCCCTCCCTTCCTACCAACGCTCCCTCCCTCCTCCTGCTCCTTTTTGAGGGCTTCAAAGCTGCCCAGCGCACACTCCACACATAGCATTACACCACTCCTCTCCTGTGTGGGAAAACCATGTCAGCTATTCTGGACCTGGACCAGATTGCATGCGCTGGAAATGAAGTGGTGAGTGTCAAACGTGACTCGCCTGACTCGACACACCTGGCTCGGTCCTTGCTTCAAGGAGGTTCTGGTTCAGATTAGGGGTGTTGTGGTGCTGTTTCTCTAAAGACATGCCGACAGCAGCTGGCTAAATGAAAGGGAATAGCTGTGTGGTCTGGCTTTGATGGGACTCGTGCTCTCTGGGCAGCTGCTGGTATGAGGTGACCATTTGTTCAGAGCGTGTGTGTGTGTATGTGCGTGCACCTACAGGTCACACAGCATCCATATGTGCAGCCCGCACAGTCTAAAGCTGCTCAATGTGCAGCTGTGCATTTTAATGTGATGATATGAAAGATGCCTCTGTGTTGTGCTCGAGTGTTTTAGGATGTGCAGTTGCTTCATCCTGTGGATGTATGCCTGTCAGTATGCAGGTGTCCATCAGCACAACTCTGTGTGTAATTGTCCTGTGTACCTCAAATGTTTCTTTCTGCATGGATTCGTGTCTCTCCCGGCGATTAGCGAATTGTCGTAGATGTTGCATTGTGCAGGTGTGCATTGTGTTCTTTCTTTTATTATCACAGGGAGGTCACTCACCACCCACCCCACACACTGTGGCAAGAAAACCCCAAAGCTACTGTAGCGGATTGTTCCTTCCCCGCAGAGACTTTGAGTTTGTTGTTTCAGCCCACTGCTTCGATGGCACAAAACACACTTACTCTGTGTGTGCCGCAGGTGGGGAGGGTCGTGTGTACCCAGGATGTTTCCATCTGTACGTGTGCACTTAAGTCATTTACAGACTGCTTGGTGTTTCCGCCCAGTAATGCTGCTCCCAGCGGTGATTGATGTCTCTCCTGGCAGGGCGGAGTAAACTGAGAGGAGGGATGAATAGGCAGTGGATTGCGGGAAGAAGAAGAAGCATGACAAAGTGCCTTTTTTTTTTTTCATTTCACTCCAATTCTCACCATCTTTCTTTGAAAAAATGCTTACTCATCCATTTGTGGCACCAGAAAACTTCCGTCTCTTCAAAGCGTAAGGCGTCTGCTCAGCTTTCCCGTTTCACCTCCAACCCAGCCCAAACGCCTCCACATACTTTTTGTCCAAAATTCTGGCTATCATGAATATATTAAAGTGGGGAAAGGGTTGATGCCATTGCAGTGCTCTCCTTCTTTTTTCCCCCTCTCTAGACATCCAGCCTGTCTCTGTCACTCTTTGCTTTCATGCTCTATTTCCTCCCAGATTCCTCTGATTGCTCCCGCCGCTGGTTTACCTATGATTTTATTTCCTAACACACGTTAAGGTGCATGTACAGCACATGCACTCAACAGACAGCCAGCATTTGAACAAAGTGCATTTATTTTGTTTCTCAGAGCAAAGCACTGAGTGTCCTTGACTCTGTCCTTGTCTAAAAAAACCTGAAAGATTTTGCAGCAACACAGCCTTAGTGAGAGTGTTTCTTCTTTCACCTTTAAGAGGTTGTTCTGTCACCTCACCAGACCGAGGTTACAGAATCATTTCATTAAAAGCCCTTAGATGAAGGCAGGGCTTCCTGTTGGTACATATGATTTCTTTAGGGTTTGTTCCATCTCAGAAAGACAGGTTGTAATAAGACGCTGTGTTTTGTAGCTTACGGTCTTAAGCATCACTTTGTGGTGTTTTTACATGCAGTTGTCATGTTTTGTGCGACAGGCTGATCTCTATAGCAACTCCCACTCAAAAGCAAATACCTCACGCTGTTGCTGTCACGGTGAGCCTTTTTCCTCTTATTATAGATTGCAGATGTAAGTCGGCGCTCTTGAGAATTAGCCGTTATCTCTGAAGAGACTGGGACACACGTCCATCAGCTAAATGCAGGCGGCAGAGATTCAGCAGGGTGCAGCCAGTCACACTCCCCTCTTAGTCTGTCAGCCGTAACCTGTGTCTCTCTTCCACTCAGGCACACGCTCTCTTTATTATTGATGACCAGCGAGCCCTCCGACTAGGCAAACGGATGAGGCACCACCCGCTGTTCTGTGCAGCCACACACACGAGCACACATACATGTGGCTACAATGTGCATGCTGTAGTTTGCAGCTGCAGATCATGCTGATCTTGGGAGGTTTTGTGTGTTGTAAAATGATGATTCGGCTATTCCTGGGGAAGTCTGAGAAATGCATTTGCCCTGTCTTGTAATAGTTAATTATTTCTCTTAATGACACTTCCTGCCCTGTTTTTTGGATCCTGGAAACAATATTAAGACACTGTTTTGCTGTGTCATCTTTAAGCCGCCTTTCTTTTTATCTGGATCTTCTTTCGGCATCTCCCACACCGATTAAGTGCCAGAAAAACATATCTTGAAGTCTCCTAATGTTTTCCTTTGCAGAAGTGTGTTTATAAGGTGCTAACTCAAGCGCTCTGTGTGCTCGATCCAAATTCTAATGTGACACAGACAATGAAGCCAGTCTGAGCACTTTGAATTTTAATGGGTCTTTTTTTGTTTGTTTTTTTGCAAAGACACTGAGTGAAGACAAATGAAGTTGGCATTTTTGCAAAGTCATTCCTGTGAAAAGAACTGTGAGTTTCAGACTTTTGGATAGAAAGGCTGTTTTCCTGCACTGCCCACTGAGTGCTTTGTTTGTCCGAGGGCACAGGGGATGTGAGCTGGCGACAGACGGTTTATCCTCTGCATGCCCAATTCAAGACATACCCCAGATGTCTTGTTTGTTGTGGGTTGTTTACTTTAGTGTTTACTTTAGTCAGTGTGTGGCTCCATGTTGGAGCTTCAATCAGTATGATTGAAATGGCTCATTTTAGCTAAAATGTTGCTTTTATGTATCCCTTTTGGGGAAATGAGACAGAAAACCTCTTTGTTTTGTGCTTGGCAGAGATGAAAGAGAAAAAATCCCAAACAACAATTGTTCTTCTTTTATTCAGATGATTTTTTTTTTTTTTGGACAGTTGTGGAGTTCTGGGGTAACGCTGTAACTGAAGCGTATAACAGAATTGTTGTTGTAGCGGTCATATGTGGAAGCCTTTTATCTTTCTGTGTCTGTGTTAGTTCTGAACTATTTTTCCCCCCTCCTCTCTTTGGCTACAGGAGCACGACATTGAAACGCCACATGGCGTTCTCCATGTGACAATGAGAGGTGTTCCCAAGGGCAACAGACCCATCATCCTCACCTATCACGACATCGGCCTCAACCGTGAGTCGGCCAAAAATAAGCTCATCAATATGCAGTGCTTTGTTCTTTGCGCCTAACAAAGCCGCTCGGGTCCCGTACAGAACATTAATTCCTGCACTGTCTGCGCCTTTCCACCTTTCTAGACAAGTCTTGCTTCAACACCCTGTTTAACTACGAGGACATGCAGGAGATCACCCAGCACTTTGCTGTGGTTCACGTCGATGCGCCCGGCCAGCAGGAGGGAGCGCCTCCCTTTCCCAGCGGGTGAGTGTCAGACTAAGCGCAGTCATCATCCAATCTATTCCTCAAGTATTTCAACTTAGGATAAACTTGAAGGTGGCGTTTTTCTTACTGCTCGCGTGGACTTACATGTGTCACTCGTGCCCAGGTATCGCTATCCAACCATGGATGAGTTGGCTGAAATGCTGCCCTCTGTGTTGACTCAGCTGAAGTGAGTGTCCCTTGGTTGATAGCTAATTATTGATAAGATAATTGTGCCATAAATGAATTATTCATCTTCAGCCACACACTAACAAGCAGTTTTATTATAGGGTGAACAGCGTGATCGCCATCGGCGTGGGAGCAGGAGCGTATATCCTCACCCGCTTTGCAGTAAGTCCTCAGCAGGACCACGGCGTGCACAGTCACCCATCCTTATATTTCTGTTCTTCCTTCCCCTTGATGTCTTTATTTGTGTTATTCTCTGTCTCACCTGTAATAATGAAAGGTTTTCAGACCACACAGTTTGTCACACTGAACATTAAAGCCTCCCATCAAGCCCACACAGGTCATCAGGTTCCTCTACAGTCTGCTAGATATGCTGCCATTCCCCAGGTGATGAATCACCTTAGTTAAATATCTCTCTCTCCGTTGCTATTGCTTTGTTTCTGCATTCGGTACAGTGCAGCTAAAATAAGCACAAGCTAGCAGAAAGATCTAGAAGTGACAGAGAGCAGCGAGGGAGCTCTAAAAAATGAATGATAAAAAGAGAGGATGGTAAAAAGGGAAAGGTTTGGAAATGAGGAATTGTAGCGTTGGGCGCTCTGTGGACAGTCTGTTCTTATTTAGAATTAATGAGGAAAAATTGATTCTGAAACGCATTTCTTGCTTTAACTGGCTTGGAACAAACATGTTTTCCCATGATGGATTTACAGCAGATGCTGCGGCGCTGTATTTGCATCGTGTTGATGAAAGCAGCAGCAGCAGCCGCCGCCCTCTCATTGGATCTTAGACTTCCCCAGATATCCTCTTTTTGTCTGCAGGAAGTTCTAAAGCTGCACCCTTTGCTTTAGAAGTGGTTTGTGGCTCCATCGTCATTTAACAGAACAGACATGCTTCCCTTTAAATCATGTTTTTGCATCTGTAGAGGACATTTCACATCATCAGAATGTTTCAAACTTTTTATAACATTTTGATGATGTAGCTCATTCAGATGATTAAACAACAATATGATTTAAAAATGATAAAGATAAAGAAATTGAAAAAAAAAAAAAACGGTGATAATTTTTTTTAGATCTCTCATTCTCGTGCATCTTTACTTTCACAGCTGAACAATCCGTCCCTCGTGGAGGGGCTGGTACTCATTAATATTGACCCATGTGCTGAAGGCTGGATTGACTGGGCTGCTTCAAAGGTCAGTATTTCTGCATACATGAAAATAAAAAAGACTACCTTCTGAAGATAGTACTAGTCAACTACCTAGTTAAAAACTCAACTAGTCTGTGCTCCATGAATTCGATGTCAGAGAACTTTAGATTTTAAAAGAGTTCAGACATGTTGTGCTTTGAGCAGTAGAATTACTGAAATGTCTTTTACTGTTTACTGATATGAAAATAATAAGATGTGACCTTTCTCCCGTATACATTTAAAACATCACGCTTTTATGAGCTGTCATTAATGTCTGAAACATAGCAGAGAGGGAAAGTCTTCAGTATTTTCTTCTATTTATGAAGTTTATAGCGCTCAAGAGTTATAAAATGCAGGTATACCAGCTAGAGTGAATCTAGGTAATGTGCATTTATAGTAGTAATAGATTACTTCACACAAACTTAAAGGTACTATGTCGGTTTATTTCTTTCTAATTAGTACACTCCCCAGAAATAAAACAGATCGTGGGATTTTTACAGTCGGCTCTTGTTTGGCTCGTCTCTTTCTCTTGTGTGCAGCTCTCTGGATGGACCAGTAACTTGGTGGATATCGTCATGGCTCACCACTTCAGCACCGTGAGTCTCTCTTGCGGCACGTTTCTCTTTAGTTCTCCTGACCTTTTCTCATTGAAGCCATGAAACGGCAGCTGAACTTCTGGAGGCTTTTTTTCTTTTTAATTTCCCTCGATACTTTTTTCTCAGACGTTTTCTAATTATTTTATGTCTGTCCTCTCAGTTAAAGAAGCAAGTAGATTGTGATATGTGGATCACACACTCGGTTTATTAATCTGTTCTCAGGATGAGCTCACAGACAACCAGGAGCTGATCCAGACCTACCGCCTCCACATCGCCCAAGACATCAACCAGGACAACCTGGCCCTCTTCTGTGGCTCTTACCAATAGTATGATACAGTTCATGGTTAATATACATCATATATTAACTTAGCTTAGATATCACAGCTTTAGATATCCCTGATAAAGACATCTCAGGCATGCAGCTCCGACTGGGAGGGAAAGAAAAAGGCCTACTATAAGATAATTAAGGATTATTTTGAATTATGAGTCATTCAAAGCTGCTTAAGCCGCGTCTAAGAAAAAAAATACGGAGTTGGTAATGAAGATAAAAGGCCACATTTAATAATGGGTTTTGCAAACAGTTACCTGCATTTTTGCTTATTCATTAAAATGCAAAGCACAGGGATCTAACGAGATAACGTTGTTTTCAGCTTCTCTAACGCTTTCTGATTATTTTTCCCCCCGTGCACCAGCCGTCGAGACCTTGAGATCGAGAGGCCCATCGTGGGTCTGAATGAGGACACAGTCAACACACTAACGTAAGTCTACGAGATCAAGATGTCACAAACACACATCTGGCTCAGAGTGCATGGCGTGATTTAAGAACATCCACTCCTCTTTTATTCCAGTTGCCCTGCTCTGCTGGTGGTCGGTGACACGTCACCTGCCGTGGAGGCCGTGGTGAGTGGCGCCGGTGGTGATTACAATTCGTCATCTCAGTGCGCTAAGAAGCTTTGGGAAGGATTTGTTATGCCAACAAGCAGCAGTTATTTATCCTCCTCGTTATCACTCAGTGTTTGCCTGTCTTTGATGTTACAGGTGGAGTGCAATTCCAGATTAAATCCCACCAAGACTACGTTGCTAAAGGTGATGCATCTGCAGTGCAACTTCTTATATATGAAGTGTTTGATATTCATATTTATAGATGTGATTTATTCATGAGACTGATGATGTCTCCTCAGATGGCTGATTGTGGAGGCTTGCCCCAAGTTGTGCAGGTAGGTTGTCTTTTTTTAATTATTAAGAGACGTGTCCTCCGTCTTGCTCTTTTCTTAGAGCGACGGGATATTCAAACATTTTTTTTCTTTTGCAGCCAGGAAAACTTGCTGAGGCATTCAAGTACTTTGTCCAGGGCATGGGCTACAGTAAGTAAAGATGTTCTTGTTTTTTGTGGGTTTTTTTGTATATGACTGAAAGGTTAACAGATCTAACTATAAACTGGTTTAAACTGGTTTGCTCAGTAGTCAGTGTCCAAGAGTTGTTTACAGACTAATACCTGTTTGAACTGACGTGTTTGTGGCCCAGGCGCTCCACCGAATTTCCTGTTGACGTGAGTGCAATGACAAAAGTTACTTAATTGAGACATGTTTTCAATGCAGTCTGCGAGCTGTTGCTAACCCCCCCCCCCCCCCTCCCCCTTCCTCCTCCTCGGACATTGGCCTGCAGAGCATGAAAAGAAAAAGTCGTTGTTTTTTTTTGTCACCCTGCTCACGGAGAGGCAGCCCGCGTGGCTCGATGGATGCTAACACCATTTCCTCTCTGCTTTTTGCAGTCTGTGGCACCCACCAGCCTCAGTAGGTGAGGTGTTAGTGCTTCTAGAAATGACGGTCACATTCTATGAGCTGAACAGCAATTCGCTTCCTGTTCAGTTCAGAGTGGGCGTTAAAAATTACCCTTTTTTCTTTCTTTTTTTTTTTTCTTTTTGCCTGGTGTGTTTTCTTTTCTGTCTGAACTGTTTAATGATGCAGTATTTGTCAAAAGATACTCAACCGCATGGTTAAACAGGACTTCAGGTTTTACAGTCATTCATTTGTAATGATAAACAAACAAACCACAAAAAAAAAAGCAGAAGAAACGGAAAAGAGATCTCTAGAAGACCCTACGGACTTGCTGTGCACCAACCATGACTCTGATTAATGGACAGATGAATGTAGGTTTGCTTTTACCCGCTGCGCAGATGATCTCAGTCTATGTGTGTCTTTCTGTAATGCTAACTCTCTTTTGCCTTCTCTCTTTCCCGGGCCATTCACTGTAGGAGGCACCCTTGTGTAGCTAGTATGCCAGAGCCTCGGTGTTACTTTAAAGGCCACCGAGTGCTCCTGTTGAGTAAATGCCACTGCAGGATTAGAGCAGATTAGAAAGAGTGTTTTCATGCAGTGAAAGTGTGGAAAATAAATCTTAACACCTCGGCATGTTTCTGAAAGCTGGTTTTCCCTCATTAACACACTGCCACAGTGTGAAATGCAAAGGGAAATGGCCAGAAAGTTCAGGAACTCAAGCGTACAGTATTACTTGCACGCATGTCTTCATTTCTTACCTGCTGTTGCTAGCAAACAAATGAGTTATTTGTCTACACAAAATTGCTAAGAAATACACTGAGGTGTGGCAAAGCACCATGAAGAGCTTGCTTTTCAATCTGTCTCCGTTTCTCCTTTCTTTCCTTCTTTAACCATTGCCTGCAGTTCCCTACGTTCTTCTCAGTCACCTGAGCAACGAATCAGGTACCAGGTTTTTAAGTAGCTGCCAGATGAGGTGGCTTTGACCTCAGTGGCCTCATAACAGTACAGTGGATGAATGTCAATGTATGCATAAAGTTCTCGAGAGAGCACTGTTTAATATTTGGAACAGCAGCTCTGGGTTGTGGATACAGTTGGCAAACCTGCACCCTTTTCATACTCTGATGACATTCACCTCACTCCCCCTCTAGCATGTCCTAGTTTACTGCATGAGTCGCTGCTGTTGCTTCCCGTCAGTTCCGTTGGATTGCAAATGCTGTGTGCTGCTGCTGTATTACTGTTAGCACATTTGTGGATAATTTGATTAGTCTCCACTTATGAGAGCAGTTTGCATGCTAAGCACTTGTTTCCTGTTGTTGTTGTATTACGGTATCTGCATTCCCACGCTGCTCCGAGTCTGTGGGCCGTGTGAGTGGAATACTAACGCGCGTTTCTCTTTCAGTACCTTCAGCAGGAATGACTCGCCTGGCTCGCTCACGCACCACCTCCTCTTCCAGCATCACCTCCATGGACAACAGTCGCAGCCGCAGCAACGTCAACAGCCTGCTGGAGGGCAGCACCACCGGTAGCCTGGACAGCAAGGCCGGGCCCCAGACCATGGAGGTCTCCTGCTAAGCCCCCAATCAGCCCCCACCCCGCACTCTCTCATAGTAACTTATGTCCCTTCTCCACCTCTCTCTAACTTTCTCTTTCTCTCTCATCCTAAGCAGCTCAATGCTAGGAAGATCTGTAATGATCTATGTGATTAGAAAGGAGGATGTAATAAATATATTAACAGATCCATATTATAAAATATTGTATTAAATACACTGTCAAAGTCACATTCCTATCAGAAACCATAACTCCATTCAGATGTGTTGTATATTCAAAAACCATATGATTGACCACATGACTCAACTGTCCAGTCCTGTATTTATTTTTTTTTCCACATTGTCGTTGTTTCACATGTCTTCACAAACTGTAGAAATCAAAGTAAGTTTTTTTTAACTCCTAACATCAATTGTGAATCATGATTGTGTGTGTCTTTAATGTCAAACTAGCTGCAATGCAAATTAGATACAAAGCATAGCAGGAGATCACTTAGTATTTGCAGAAATAAAGCTGCATATAAAGTGATGTGGATGATGCGTGCAAGTAGCATTGCATACTGTAGCACACTGTAAGTCCAGCTAAGTTAAATGTATAGAGCTGCTCTTGAACTTTCAGTTGTGTTTCACTTCAAGATGTTTTACTATGTTTGGTTTTGTAACTCAACCCAGCATTTCATTTTCCCTTCTGCTTTGTGTTGATGTTTTTTGTTTTCTTTAATTTAGCTTTTTTTGCTGTTGTTCAGTTGACTAGATTATTCGTTGTTGTTTTAACAGCCTTCAACAAGTTGGGATCTGATGTGAAAAGTATTAGTCCCTTCCCTTAGGGGCCATGTGGTGCTTCTCACTGTCTGCTGATTTAGCTCATTTATATTACTACTGAATAAAGATACAAGACGAGAACGTGTCTTGTTTTTATTTGTCAGTGCTTTTACCAATAATTCTGCTAAGCTAACGGCTTGTGAGCAAGCGTGCAACCTACTTGAATGAATGACAGAAAGAGAAAACGTATCTCCGAGCAGCACAGCATTCTCATACATCGGCTCTCCTGTTAGTGGAAAAGTGCGGTGACTGTGGTGAGTTTCCAACCGCTCTTGTTTCTTATTTTGTTTCTGAGAGATAACCGCTGCTGTCACAGATGATGTGCTCTATATTTAGCACATGTTACAAAAACAAAGATCAGCTGCTCTGTAAATAAGATGATGATGATGATGAGAATTTTAAAACGAGCTGAGTCGGAATATAGTGTTAAAATGCTAATCACAACACCTACTGAGGACCTGCTTGCTGTAATAATTCTGGGCCATCCGTTACTAATTATTAATTTCCCTTAATTGATGGAGCTTTCCAAGTATTTTGAATACAATATAATGTGATGACATGCATAAACCCAGTTATGACAATTACCCTGTTTTTGCTGGGTTCTTTGATGCATTTACTGAGAAGCTGAGTCAGGCTGTTGCATAACTTTATCATAGCAGATTTTTTTTTTTTTTTTTTACAGGAGTTGGCTAAAACACAGGAAATATGCACTATTTAGTGACCCTTTTTCAGTTTCTATTTGAGAAAGATGTACATCAGTGGTTTGGAATGAGTTAATCTCAGATTTAAAAAAAAAAAA
>VUQR01003703.1:21279-37480 GCA_015108515.1 Hemichromis elongatus
TTTAATATAGATTTAAAAAAAAAAAAAAAAAAGGAGCACAAAGTTCTTTCCATCTGTGCTAACAGGCTGTTCTGGTGATTCAGCACCAATCTGATCTGTTCTTGTATTGTTTCCATTCAGGCTACACTTGCTCATTTGCGTCTCAAGAAACTCAGAGAACATCTGATTAAGACACAGAACAAGGAGATACGACAATTTTATCTTGGTCTTGTTAATATTTCCGAGAACGACTGGTTTGTTTTTGCGTTTTTTCAACAGCGACAGCATGTTTTTCTTGTGGTCACATAAGCAGTAGAGCTACACAGTTACAGAATTAATGATGATGAAAAACAAAAATTCTTGATTGTCTTTCACCTTTTCACACTTACATGTGTAAAAGAGCAGAACCACCAGTGGTGGGCTGTTTCTGCAACGTCAGTGTGGATGGATGAAAGTGTGACGGATGAGAAATCGTGGCACGAGTAGGCAGGCAGTGGAACCTCCCGATTCTGCAGAAATCTTGAGTTTTATCTCACAAGAACAACTGGAACGGTAACATGATGGATAATAATGTAAAGAGGAAAGAAAATGTGTCCACAGTTTTCCCTTTTCCGCACATTTCAAATGACAGAAATTCAAATATACTTATACTGGACAAACTATTTTACATTAACTCTCACTGTAAACTGATGACACCCCTTCAACCCGCAACATTGCGCCACAGGGTTCATGTACACGGGGATGACAAATTTCACTGACGTACACATTCATTCCATAAACAATTGGCGCCTCTTCAACAACAGCCTGCATCAGAGAGACCAACTTGAGGTAGTTTATGTCGGTCTCGAGCGTCACAGGAAGTTGCAGTTGGGTCACATATATAAAAGCCATGCAGGAAGCTTCCTCTCCTCAGTGAGCCCACGCGATAAACAGCTGCGCAAACACAGCAGTCTTCGTGGTAACAGATCGGAGCAAGGAACGCACTGATTGAGCAGCATGCCTGAGTAGGAACTTGAGCTTATACATACATGTACTACACGTTACCCAAGCAACATTGGTTGAGCTGAGGGCAGAAGAGCATTTTTCACTGGGAAGACTTGGATTTTATTCTTTATCGTGAAAGGAATATATTTTCTGGAGGAACATTTTTCATACAAAGATTTGAAAAGGTGAGACCGTGCTTTTCTTTCTTTTATTCTTTCTTTCAATTTCCCACTTTTTGTTCCAGGACTTCACTTTCACAACGGGGAAATTATGCTTAAATTTCCTTTGAATTTTTGTCACTGAGCGATGATCATGCACTGCGAAGAAATGGAGTGGTTAGTTACAGTTATTAGTTTAAGATATGTTCCTGCCTTGTCGCTGCCGCGGAGGTAAAAATCTCATCTCCCTTCGCTTTTTAGAAACTGACTGCAGTTCTCATTTAAGTATTGCATTGGAAATTTAACACAGGATGTCATACCTCTTGTTGTGGTTATGCGCCTTCCTGTATTATTTTGGTTTTGTTGCCCGGATTCAGGTGTCCTAAAAAATATCCTGCACCTCTAAGTAGTTTTACAGAAACCACAATGCCAATGCACAAACTACATTTGCAGTTCAATTATAAATTTTTGAGCTACTAAAGGCGATTTCATATTAATGCTATATATATATATTTTTCTCCCTAGCAGCAGCAGACGTTTCAAATTAGCACCACAGACCATGGGGACCTGCCTCACCAGATGCCAATCCAACATGACAATCTTTGAAAACCCAGATGGCTCCATGTCAATGGGTAGGTTTAATCCCAGGACAGAACTATGTCAAATTAACCAAAGGCAAAATTAAAATCAAATATTTCTTCCTTTTTTTATCTGTGCAGAGAGCCAGGAAAGCGTGATTGTGTCTCTTGTTGATTACCCATCATTTGGAGAAACAGAACTGACCATGTGCATTGGGGAAAGACTGAACATCACATCAGAGTATGTATTGCTGCACTTAATGTTTCAGATTTACAGTTCAGCTACAATTAGTCATGAGTGTCATTTATTTATATATGTATTTATTTTAACTCACAGTGACGGGGACTTCATAATGGTGAGATCTACAGCGACAGGGCGGGAGAGCTACGTCCCTATCGAGTACACGGCCAGAGTTACTGACAGGTACAGACACAAGGACCGCGTTAGCAGATTTGTCACATTTTTCTGTGCGTGACAAAAGGCAGAGGAGTTGAAAAGAAATGGGAGGCGGGGAGTTCCCTGAGAGGTGGGCGGGGTCTCCGTGTAGGTGAACTTTTACCTTCAGTGGAGACAAATGTTTGCAACAGAGCTTTTCATTTTAAGTGACATGATCAGCTCTTCCCTCCTGTAGTTTCAGTCCTCCTCCAGTGGTAAATATGCTCTGATGTTGTTCCACTCGATTTTTCCTAACAGTAAAATATGACACTATCTTATCATCCTACTGTTCTGAATGTGCATTTGTTTCTTTCTTTTTTTCAAAATTATTATTATGCAGGTGGCTGTTCAAAGGCATCAGCAGGTACAAAGCGGTGGAGCTGCTGATGCTTCCTAATAACCAGAATGGAGCCTTCTTGATTCGAGAGTCGGAGACAAGCAGAGGTTAGAGGGTTTTTTCCCCCCCCTCTTTGTTAATTGGTAGATTTATCATAAACACTCATTATGCTATGAACCACGAAATGTCTTCCTTTGAAGCTGCATTTCCCCTTAGCCTCATTCTGGTGGGGAGGAGTATTTCCTACCCATTTATTTTCATTTTCATTTCTTCTGTACTTCTAAACGTGGTAATGGCTTTTTACACCTATTTAGTATGTATGAAGGATTGTTATTGTTCATATATATGAATTCATTCATTTACGAGTATTCATCTTCAGACACTGAATCCAGTATAATAATTTCCTTAAGCCAAATTGCCCTGAAACTAATATTTCAATTTCTACCTAAATTTCAGTTATTTACAGATTACACTGTAAAGATCAGTAGAGTTACTTGTTTTGCTTAAGAAACAATTGGAATCGTCGTTAACAACTAAGACTGGCATATTTTATTAATTCCTGCATCTGTGTGTTATTTCTTTATTTAGATTCCTACTCGCTATCCATACTGAGGAGAACCAGCTCTTCGTACCAGGACTGTGTGAAGCACTACCGTATTTCTAACCTCCCGAATGGATGGGTCTACATATCTCCAAGCCTTACTTTCCCCTCCCTGCATTGCATGGTGGAACACTATTCAGGTTTGTATTAGGGTTGTGACTATTTTGCTTTAACACTAAAGCCCTTCACAAGATTGATGCCAAAATGTTGCCTTCCTTTGCAGAGATCGCAGATGGATTGTGCTGTCGGCTGACAATGCCTTGCTTCATCCAGGGTTTAGACAATGCTGAAGAGGCCAGGTCTATTCCAATAACAACCAGGAGGCCCACCGTCAAATGGAAGGAAATCAGCAGGTGTGGCTTGCTCTAGATTTACTTGTACTGATGTCTGCCCTAAGATGTCACTCTGTGACTAACTTCTCAGCGCTGTCTTTCCTATCTTACCATCAAGATCTGCCTTTTTGGTTTATGTTGACAGTCTGTTAGTAAGATAATGATTCCGTGCTGCAGTAATGTGCTGAATAAACTGTTTGAAGAGTGTGTAAACAATACCGGCAGACATGCCAACAGATAGGCCTGTGGTTACACTGGGTACAAGCCAGGTGTGAATGTGTGGAACCTGCAAATGTAGAGCAGGTTGAGACGGCAGCCTTCAACGGATTCAGCTACCACATCTCTTTCCTCACTGAAGTCTCAATTTCTTCTTTGTCCCCTCTAGATCAGTGATCTTAAAGAGGAAGAGGACAGAGTCAGACCACTCTCTGGTGAGTGAGGGGCTCAGGGAGGCCATTTACTCCTACCTCCAAATGACTGAAGCCGGCGAAAACAGCTGCTGGGACACTTGAGAAAAGAGTGTGGAGTGAGACTCTGTAATTCATCGGCTGCGGCTTGGGGATCCCACTGGAAGAGGCAATCTGCACGCCCAAATGCAGTCTTTAGAGACTGCCTTGGAATAGCGGGAGGGCTGAGACACTATGCTGTGTGGAGATATGCATTGCTGCAAACTATATGAGCTGGACGACTGCTTTTGTGGATGTGTGTCCAAAGAGGCGTACAGAGGAGCTTTGAGAAATGTGTTCTCATTCGGCTCCTAAACATTGAATGTATCTCTTTATTTATAAACTAATGTGTACATGCAGATTGAATGTCATATTATGTGTTAATATTATTGGAATATGATTGCTATCATGGTTGTGTTATTGGAATCCAATAAAAAAAAATCATTTATGTAATAAATGTGCAGATTCTATAAAAAACACCAAACAACTTCGTATGCTAGGGTGACCAACCGTCCTCTTTCCCCGGACATGTCCACTTTTCACGTTCCGTCCGTCCACTTGATGACTTTTAAAAGCCTAACTGAATTTTTTTATTTCAAGAGTTATTAACCACGCAGAGAAGGCATCATTTAAATTGTGGAAAAATGTTAATTTTTTTTTTATGCAAACAGTTTTATTAAAGTTCTTCATGAGGAGTCAAGTGTCCTCTTTTTTGGAAATCAAAATATGGTCACCCTATCGTATGCTAAAATAAATTTGCTATGTTATTCCATAAAAAAGGACATAATACTCTTCCATTCACACATGCATAGCCACAAACGTATAGTACACTCATGTAGCCACTGATGTGTTAGACTGAGGTAAAGCAAGAGAGACATTTTCTCTGTGTGCCGAAGTGGATCATAGTTTCGTGTGCAAAAAACACGACAGTGAAATGAATAACTGAACCAATCTCGTACTGCAGCAACTCCTCTTCAAATGGGTATTACGTTTAAGATTAATTGACATAAGTTATAGTTCAAGTGTGTCCGTAGAATTTAGTCGCCGCCTATATCGCCGACGCTTGTCCAACATATAAAAAATATAAGAACGCAAAAATAAATCTGGCCTGAATTTTTTTAATTATTAGTATTTTTTTTTTAATTTGTTTATATATCACGGTATTTTTATATAAGAACGTAGTTACCAAACGCACAAGCTCGTAGAGTTTGCTTCACTGCCAGCAGATGCCGCTTAATTACCTCAAATAATTCATCAAAGCCTTTCACTTCCTGCCCAAACAGTTCAGTTCAGGAAGAAGAAATAATGGCGACGCTTCTGGGGTGCGAGTCCCCTTGTACGAGAGGAAAACGAAGAAACTACAGTAGCAATATCGTCACGAAGTTCACGGCCACTAAAATTACAGGCCAGGGCTTCAGTCGAGGGACACAGGTGGGAGAAACGACATTTGTTTTTGACTGTTAAACCACTCGAAAGTTGATCGACTGAGACCAGGGACTTGCGCTTGGAATCGAGCCTGAAAAGGAAGACTGTGTCCGAGAGACCTAACTAGAGTTGTAGTCGCTCCTGTCAGCTCGGGCTTGATTAACAGGCTAAAACGTAACGGGATGTGTCTTTTCTTAGGCAAATCTTAAACTATAATACAACCTATTGCCAGGAAACACCTTTTTGCTCGTTGACAATCCAAATGACGCTGTCACTTCTACAAGTGTATGAGAAAAGCTCCGTTGAAGTGGCTCTTTTGTTGTTAGCTTTACATTAGCTTAGCATTGCAGGCCAGGTTTAGTGCGGTATAAAACGCTTTAAAGTCTATTCCCTTCGGACTTGTTTTGTGCCTGTTGAGCATAAGAATATATTTTTTTCTACAGCGCCCCTCAATTTATTTTCTAAATACTGTAATCTTGGTATAAACGACAGTAACATTTGCTAATGTTAGCGAAGGAGCTAGCGACAGCTAACAAGCTAAGCCAGCAGAATAGATCAGGTGATTACGTAACAACAACACTAACCACAATAACTATCGTTTCCATAAATGGGTACGCCACAACAGCTGTGAAGGCATGTTAACGTTCGCAGGTTTATTTTTGTGCCATTTACATGATATTTATAAATGTGAAGGGTTGGTTGGTTTTTGATTTATGCTAGCGATAGTTTACGCCAAATGTTTAGATTTTCACGTATCTTCGTGCATACGAATGTCGCACCTCTCCGGGTGTTTTCACGCGTTCGACTGATGCGTGTCTATCATGTTATTGCCCGTTTCATCCTAAATAAAAACAGTCAAATTGCAAAGCTATTTAAACCCATTAACACCTTTTGTGTTTTCAATGCATATGTTAGTGGCGTGACTGTCACATTTCCAGCAAACGTACTGCGTAATGACGTTTACAAAGACGCTTTGTTCTTAAGTAGGTGTTTTAATAACGCAAAGAATTTCCAAGTGTTACTTGTTAACACCCCCGATAATCCTCAACACGTCGACTTTACAAGTTTTCTTAGGCCGTCTGGGAAATGTTATTAATTGTTATAATTTGGGAAAACAGTCCTGAGTCCTGACAGTTCTGCTGATACATGAACAGATTTTTAGGAGGGTAGGTCATGTACCGTGGTTTGAGCCTCGAGTTGTCAGTGCAGTTCACTTGGTTTTCTAAGATGATCTGCCTCTGAGGCATGAATTACAGCTAATTATTTGATCATTCCTCAGCTTTTTGCGTGGCCAAAACAAGAAGCCTTTAAATTTTGTTGCAGATCCAGATCACTTTGTTTAAAATTGCCTGAAAGGTTTCTAGGCCATGGTTGATTAATCTGATTTTTTATATCATTGTCTTCAGTGTAAAAAAACAACAACAACAAAAATTTCCTGTGAAAGTGCCAGTAGGAAGACTGGACTTGTTTTCTGTTTTCACAACCATTACTGACCCAGAATAAACTGACTTTAGATATTACACATAGTAATAAAATCAGTTTGTCATGCATAAACTTGCTGTTTTATTTCAGCTTTTTATTTCATTCTTTCTCAGTGAGAAGTTTTCTAGCAACCACGTTAAAAACACATGCATATAAACATTTTCTTTCACATATATTTAACTTGGGCAATAATTATTTTGGGTAGATGTAAAAAAAAAAAAAAAAGAAAAAGTTCTTTACTTCCTTGAAGTTTAAATGTCACAATAAATATGTGTTTCCTGACTATGAGCCGGGGAGGCTACAACTGGTATGCATCTAGTGTTTAACAGGGTAAAATAGAAACTCTGTTGGTGCACATTAGCTTTTGTAGTCTACCATATGATTAAAGGTGTAGCTTTGTAGTTTCATTTAAAAGAAGGCGTATAACCTCGCTGTACTCCTAAAATTTTGCTTGCTTTGAAAATTGCAAACCTATTGGAGTGAGTATTCTTTTATTAATTTGACTGACAACACACCCATATTTTATTGGTATGTGTAACATTGAATGTTACTCTGCTTTTATGTTTATGAAAGATGCCTTTTTATTTAAAGGTTTAAAAGAAAATTAGATATTTTCACTGTGTATAGCTGCTTTGAAACAAAAGTCATACAATATTAGAATAAGGTATGAGATGACCTCACATAGCGGACAGTAAATGTCAGACTTATTTTTCACTACTGAAAGTACTATGTAGTATTGTGGTTTCTGGGCAGAGTGTGCAGGACGGAGCATACAGTGGTAGCGAATTCTGAAAACAATTACCTGTGCTATTCACAGATTGACTTAATCAGACATTACAGACTTGAAACTAGGGAGCTGTGGGATAAAGTCTGTTCGGTGCTAATTGGATTGAGTCTGACATTTGCAGTCTCATATACTGCTCCTCTAAGTACTATCTAGATCAGGGCTGCAATGCATGTTTGAAAAAGGCTCATGTTGCACGATCTAAAGTTGCCTCTTTATGTGTTGTAGCTCCCAGGAGGGCTGCTTCAGGAGAGAGATAAACGTGCCAAGTGGAATGGCATCCCTACTCTGCTGCAGAAGCTCTATGAGAGCAGCCATCCCAACAGTGACCTCTCCCATGCCCACACCTTTCTTAAGGTATCCACATAGCACTAGTCCATCAAATGGAGGCCTGTGAAATGACTGTGTTTTACTTTTTTTTTTTTTACTTTGAAAACTGGGTGATTAAAAAAACAACAAGAAAACAAATTATACTGATTTTACCACTGTATTTTGGCAGTTATTATTATCCCAGCTGTCTGTGGAGGCCATGTCCTTTGTCACAGAGGACAGGAAGACTGCTCAGGAATCCACCTTCCCCAACACGTACACTTTTGACCTCTTTGGTGGAGTTGATGTAAGTCTTACATCCTTGTGGTGTTATTGAACTGAAGCTTTTATTTCTGGAGAATAAAATTTCATGTATAGCTCAACTCCTCCTGAGATACTGGAGAAATGAAAATGGGTTTTCTCATTTTTCTGTGTTCATAAAGCTTCTAGTGGAAATCCTGATGAGACCTACACTAACTATGCAGAAGAAAAAACCTAAAAGTAGGACTGACGTAGCATCTGTGCACATTTCTGCTTTTTAGTTCTCCTTAGTTTTCTTTTCATGATCCCAAAACACTCAGATTAATATTTGTGCTTCTGTTACAACAGTGAATGATGACCTGGTCAAAGACTGCCTTAGTGTTCTGTACAACTGTTGCATATGTGTAAGTATCATATTACATCTTTTTCATATAAAGCATGTCGCACGCATCGTATTTTCCCTTCCAATTGTTTGCCTTGATGCTGAATCGTTTTAGGAGAATTTAATGACTATGCAAAATTCCTTGTTTAAATTCATAGACGGAGGGCGTCACAAAGAGTCTGGCAGCAAGGGACGACTTTGTTCTGTTTCTCTTCACCTTGATGACAAACAAGAAGACCTTCCTACAGACTGCTACTCTTATTGAAGATATTCTTGGAGTAAAAAAGGTCAGAGTTCTACTTGGATTAAATGATAGTAATGGATAAATGTACTTATGAATCTCTTGACTTCATCTTATGCATAGCCACTCAACTATTCTTAACACACCTTTCAGGAGATGATCCAGTTAGAGGGCATCCCTAACCTGTCGGGTCTGGTCCAAAGCTTTGACCAGCAACAGCTAGCAAACTTCTGTCGCATCCTTTCTGTCACAATCTCAGAACCTGATGTGGGAAATGATGACAAGCACACCTTGTTGGCCAAAAATGCACAGCAAAAACGCAATGCAAGTCCTTCACGTGCTGAGGTCAACCAGGGTAGGTTTACTTCAGAGTCTAAAGATTTATTGGCTGTATAGTGTGTTTTGTACCATGGCAAGAGTTCATGCAACTGTGTTTGTGTTTACCCCGTATCTGACACTTGTAAAAGAAATGCCATGAAAATGAGCTAACAAGTGTTGTTTTCCAACAGTAACCCTGCTGAGCATCCCAGGCTTCATTGAGCGGCTTTGTAAGCTGGCCACTAGAAAGGTATCTGAAGCCACAGGTGCTAACTTCCTGCAGGAGCTGGAGGACTGGTACACATGGCTGGATAATGCTCTGGTACTGGATGCTCTCATGCAGATGGCCACAGAGGAGGCTGAGCAAAGCAGTACAGGTGAGGCAAAAAGCATTTATGATACTGCTCACTCATGGGAGCATTCCTGTGAACTTTTAATAATACATTTGGAAATGTTTTTTTTCCTGACCTACAGAGTCGTCAGATGAGAGTTCTCTGGCTACCAGTCCTCTGAGACATCGACTGCCTCAGTCCATGAAGATTGTCCATGAGATTATGTATAAAGTGGAAGTACTGTATGTGCTCTGTGTCCTTCTGATGGGTCGACAAAGGAATCAGGTACTCTTCCCCACCATTAGAACTGAGCGTCAGTTTTTGGTCTAAACAGAGTTAAACCGAGTTTTCACCTCTGTAACGCCTCTCAGGTTCACAAGATGCTGGCTGAGTTTCGTCTCATCCCAGGCCTCAACAATCTGTTCGACAAGCTCATTTGGAGGAAATATACAGTTTCGAATCATGTGGTGCATGGCCAGAATGAGAACTGTGACTGTAGTCCAGTATGAAATTTCAATTCAGTAGTCTTAAACTCATCATTACCATTAGATATCAGTTTTTTAAAATTTGGATGGTAAACCCTTTTTATTCTTGTCACACAGGAGATATCCTTCAAAATCCAATTTTTGCGATTACTTCAGAGTTTCAGTGATCATCACGAGTAAGCAGGATTCCTTTTTTTATGTTTTAATTTGATGTTTCATTTAAGGTTTTGCTTTACGTTTGAAAATATGTTTCCCATCTTTCAGGAACAAGTACCTCCTTCTTAATAGCCAGGAGCTGAATGAACTGAGTGCCATTTCCATGAAGGCTAATATCCCAGAGGTGGAAGCTCTTGTCAACACAGACAGAAGCCTAGTGTGTGATGGGAAGAAGGGCCTCCTCACACGTCTCCTGACTGTCATGAAGAGGGAGCCTCCAGACTCGTCTTTCAGGTTAGTGTCATGTAGGCCAAAGACCAAGATGGTGCAGATTATATAGTTTAGCCATCTTTTTAAAAGTCTGACATACACATAAAGAGATTGTGCCATTTAAGTGATTGCTCAGGGTTTCTCTGTGTAGTTTGCTTTAGCTGATTGTTTCTCTTGGGTGTCTATATATAGATTCTGGCAGGCAAGGGCAGTGGAAAGTTTCCTCAGAGGTGCCACATCCTATGCAGACCAAATGTTCCTTCTGAAGAGGGGACTACTAGAAGTAAGATAAACGTTACCACCCATGTACAGAGATTGGTCTCTTTAGTGAGTCAGGGTTCACTTTCTGTTTTCATTTCTCGACAGCACATCCTGTTCTGCATCATAGACAGTGGATGTACATCTCGCGATGTCCTTCAGAGTTACTTCGATCTGCTTGGTGAGCTCATGAAGTTCAACATTGATGCTTTCAAGAGATTTAACAAATATGTCAACACTCCAGAAAAGGTACGATCATAGATTCTAGTATTTATTAAGAATATGTAAATACCGTCTGAAAAAGATCTTACTGCGTTGTTGCTAATGGTATCTTTTGTTTTGTTTTTAGTTTCAGATGTTCTTAACACAGATCAACAGCTCCCTCGTGGATTCAAACATGCTGGTACGCTGCATCGTTCTTTCACTGGATCGCTTTGAGAGCCAGACTGAAGATGTCAAAGGTAAATGTAAAATTGATGCATGCGAACTGGTGTTTATAGAATATATAAGGCAGAACTTACTATGAGCATTTTCTGTTATACTTTTTTTTTCTTTTTGTTTTGTTGGCATCTTTGAGACTTGAATGTGCTTAAAATGAATGTGTTGTCACATGGTTGCTGACAAAATCTGAAACAATGCTGAGTTTAAGATCAAATCGATAGCTGATGAAACAATGTCTGCCAGAAGCGAGACGACCACTATTTGATTTATGACTTTTTTCCCCTCCACCTTACAAACATGTTTTATGTTCTGTGTGGTGTCCCAGTGGTGGAGGTACTTTCTGAGTGCTGCTTGCTATCGTACATGGCCAGAGTTGAGAACAGGCTGTCGTTCCTTTTCCGACTGGTCAACATCATCAACGTACAGACGCTCACACAGGTCTGGTTTAATTTACACCTCCCCACATGTTTTCAGAGAAAATCACGGGGCTTATTTATCAAAAAAGTCTGTTTAAAAGTAAACTATAAGTCAGTTTAGACATTTGGCATGTAACATAATTTTGTTTGTTGTTTGAATTTTTTTTCTTTTTTTAAATTATAACTGAGGACTGTTTCCCTTCAGGAGAATGTCAGCTGTTTAAACACCAGTTTGGTGATTTTGATGTTGGCCCGAAGAAAGGCTAAACTGCCCTTCTACCTCAACGCCCTTCGCGAGAAGGAGTATGCTGAGAAGTACCCGGGCTGTCTGCTTAACAACTTCCACAACCTACTGCGATTCTGGCAGCGCCACTACCTCAACAAGGACAAAGACAGCACCTGTCTGGAGAACGTGAGTAGCTGAACGTACAGACGCTCAACCAGGTCTATGATCACAAGCAGCAAGATTCTCTTCTCTTATATTTAGAGGCGTTTGTGTTACACATTCAAAACATTTAACAGGAGAAACGTTTGAAAACCAAAACTTTGATTTTTGTGTCGCAGCACTTGTAAATTGTAGAAGTGCAAAGAAGTTGAGTTCTTTCATTTTTGTGAAGAACGTCTGTGAGTCAGGGACTTTCCATACAAGAACTGAAAGAAATGCCCCACCACCTCAGCTAAGCTTCTTCTTTTTAATTTTTTTTTTTTTAAAGATGTTCTTTCTGCTCAGCAGTCAGCCACTGCCAGTCAGGAATCACTGTTAAATCCACGTGCCCATCACCAAACAGCAGATGGATAAAATTGGTGTCTAGCATTTAACAGCTTAGACTGTGATTGATTAATTAATTAATTAATTAGGGGTAAACAAATATAAAATTATTTTTTTATTATTTGATATGAAAAAAATACTCATGCTGGGACGGAAGTTATGCCAAAACCCAAGTGTTTACTTTTTGCTGTATAGCTGTCTAAGAAGAGGGCTTTTTTTTTTTTTTTTTCATTTTTCATTTTCAAAACCAAATGGCTTTATGAAAAATTGATTATGCGAGTAGACCTAAAATATTTGACTCTCGCGCATTGCATTGTAGGTACGAGTGGCAGCAAATTCAAAACACTGCGTCAAGCGCTAGCATTTCCAGCACCGGTACTCATTAATTCTGCGGTTTTAATCCCTACTTGCATTTTATTTGCCCCAAAAAAGTTATGTACAAAACGAGGGAGAACAAAATGATCTCCTGAACAGGCCAACGCAATCTATTTGTCGTTTCAGGTTGTAGTATTACACAACATTTTCAGATCTAATAGAAATAAAATAAGTGTTTCGTAATTCATTCAATTTATTGTCTTTAATTATAACTGGCATTATTGTTTCATTTTATTATAGAATCTTACAAGTATGTTCCACTATGCTTTATTAGGTGTTTTGGTGAAAAACAAATCAACAATGCAAATAAATAAATAACCATTGCAAAACAACATACTGGAAAACGGTTATTCATCACTAGATTGCTTCAATACAACACTTGGGCACATATATGCGTGACTTTTCGTGGCTGTTTTGATCTCTCTCTCTTAACCGATCAAATCTGGCTGTGGTTGCAGCTTTAAACTCGGTGTGATCCAGGTTGATAGAGGGTGCCCGGTCTGGATCACATTCCAGCATGTTGTCAGCTGGTTTTCCTACAAAATACAATAAATATTAACCCGCAAAGCCACAGTGAACAAAGCAGCATAGCGCAACGAATTCAATTCAAATAAATATGAGACTTATTTGTAACCTACATCAACAATTATCTTCTGAAAAATTACATAATAACTACAATAGCAGACTTACCTTTGTGGAAATGCTTGGAGCAGACTCACATGTGAGCTGGAGCGTTCTGGAACGTTATATTTGGTCTTTGAATGGCTGCAATCCAGGCCATCCGTCGGCTCTTTGCTACTTCGGAAACACAGCTTGAACAATTTCTCTTCCACGACTGAATCTGATAAAGCCGATCTCTTTACCCGTCGGCTTCCTGTGGCTGTCATGCGACCGGCTATTGTAGTTAATAATACAACAGCTTTTTGACATTCTTTGTGTTTCTTTTCATCGCTGTGTGACTGTTTTCTTGTGAAAGCCTGCGTGTGCTAGTACCGCTTGCCACTCGTACCTACAACCCTTTGCGGTTTTACCCCAGAAATGACGTCACACTTTCAATCTCTATAGTTTTTTTGTTTTGCTTGCTCTGCTGCCACCAAGCGGCAGATGTCTCCAACGTGGCTGCTACAATTTTCCATCAGATTTGCAGTGTCCGACCCAATTACACTGTTGAGTGCCACAGGTTAATGACTTTGACATATTCTCTCGTACCCTTCCAGTTTAAACACTATAAATGTATAGGGTACACAGACACTGCTTAACACAAGAAGTACTTCCTGTGGGAAATACTTGTATAAATGGGATCAGGGATTGTAGTTGGCATTTAATGCTCTGCCATTGGTTTAATTTGGAAGGGAAAAATTTAATTAGTGGTGGACGGTTTGATCAGGTCATGCAGCGACAGAGTGGATGACATTAGCGCATTATAGATGTATGTACCTTTGATAAGTCTGTGGTGCAGAAATCAAAAAAGCTTATTATGAAAGAACTCATCTCATAAGGTCAAAATGATTTAATGCTTGCAGTGCAGAGCCAAACACTTGGCCCTACAACAAGGTGATTTTGAAGCTCTGCTGTGTTGTGTAGGGTGTTTTGCATTTTTAGTGGTTTCATGTTGAAATGATACCAATTAGGATTTTATGGTGTTAGTCACCAAATCTCAGTGTCATTGATTACCTCTGGGAGATTTTTAGATTTCTATTTTATATAGGTCTGTCAGTCACAGTTATCAAAACACAGACTTTTTATTTATTTATTTTAGGAGACTCATCTGTGTAAAACTGATCCAGTAGATATCTAGCTAAGCTATTCTGATTTATCTGTTCATACAAACCAGTAAAAGCTTTTTGTTACACTCCTTTCTTATGTAAAAGGATTCTTGAATAACTAATTGTAGCAAATACCTTTTTCAGTGTGTGTGTGGGTTTTTTTTTTTTTTTTTTTTTTTTTTTTGTTTTTTTTTTTGGTTTTTTTTTTGTGTTCTTATTCATCTTGGTTTTCCCTTTTTCAGAGCTCCTGTATCCCCTTCAGCTACTGGAAGGAGACTGTATCAGTGCTGCTGGGTTCAGACAGGACTTCTCTGTGTGCCATAGCCAGCTACATCGATGAACCATTCATGGATCTGGACAGAGATCTGCTGGAAGATTGACCTCCAGTGTGTGCACTGGGGATGGGACGGGGCAGATGGCCACATGGAGCATGGACACCTAAAGCTGGTGATGACCTCGCTGAGCCGTCCGGCTGCTTAGGAACTGTGTTCTGGATGTAAAAACTCGCCTGTTTGCTGTCTGCACCTTCGCATGGAGGCTGTTATCACAGATTTCAGCAAATAGGAGTTTTCCTGGCCATCGCCTTCTCACTGAGTTAACATCCGCTTTTCAAAAGAAAGAAGAGGAAAACCTGTATGCCCACCCCAGATTGGCCACGTGGTATAACGGACAATTAAACAACCTTGAAAAATGACACCTGCATTGGTTGTTTGCTTTAGGTGAAATTTAAATAAAACTTTTTTTATATAACCTAGAAAGTTCTATGAAAAATATGTATGATTCAACAAGTTATGTTAGGAAAAAATGGACTTGGTTTGGAAACGACCACAGCTTGAACTTTCACGTGCAGGTTAGTGGGGTGTCACAGGGCTGCCAGGAGTCACCAGCCTCACTCTCGCACTAACTTCATTCTCTCTGTTGACTCCATGTCACTCCACTGCCTGAGCTTTGAGGAAAACGGTTTTTGACTTCTTTTTTTTTCTCCCTTCTTCCCCCTTATGAGTCCTCTAAAAAGAGAATTTTCATTGAACCTGTCTGGGTCTATTTTATTAGGTGGCTATTGTTCATTGGTGCTTTCTGGCTCCACTCAGCACATTTAGGTAGCTTGATGGTGGGCTGACATGTTCCACATATCACATGGAGTTCCTCTCATCTAAAACCCACCCTTCAGTTATGGCTTCAGAAGCCCCACCCAGGGACTCATTAATAATATTATTATTATTATTATTTTTCCAAGATTATTTTTCTTGTCTTATATTTTGTGTTGTTAAAAACGGTGGCTTTTAGCTCTGGATAAATTGTAGAATAAAACGTTGCACATTTGTTTTTATTGTTTATATTTTAATCCATTTGTTAAAAAACAAACAAACATCGTCATTATGTAACAGAAGCTGTTGTGAGAAAATGCTTTGGGAAGAGAATAAACTATGCAGGTGTAAGTGTTAAAATAAGAGTTTTTGTTCACCCCATACCCAAAGTTTGCTTTACGTGAGTTAGCTTTCAACCCAACGTCATCAGCATTTGATCGGAAATCCTCCACTTTCTCTGGTATCTGGCATTTCCTGAAACCTACAAGCTGAGAATGACAATCTTCTTGGTGGCTCCTTCTGCACAGCACAGCTTTAATTTAGAGGAGAAAAGTGACGAGCGTGGCTGTGTTAAAGTCGTCCACGGCCTGAATGTGCTCCTGTTTTGTTGAAATGAAAGAGGCGGAGTTAAACAAAAATATTTCGGTGTATCAAGTCAAACAAGTACAAATAAATCAGCTACCTCATGTTTTATCCCGACGCCGTACAGATCAAACCACTTCTAAACACAAGTGTACAGATTTAATCCCAGCACGCTGTGTTCACGTGAATGTATGAGGGCATTTCTGACGC